>JAAVUA010000260.1:0-209057 GCA_014898875.1 Fusarium miscanthi
TTTTTTTTTTTTTTTTTGGGTCAAGGACTCATTGTCTCATGTAACATCAGCAGGCTAATTTATGCACTTTCTACTGGGGACTGGATTTACTGGGAGCTTTCGGACTCGTAGGTTTTATTGGATTGATCTGTACGTAGCTTAGGTGGAAGCTCGTTGGATATATACCCTTCGGACGTAATCTTAATAAGAAGATCGTATTTATACTGGGTGCATTGTGAAAAAAAAACGAGGTTCTTTTCTTGAGTTGCTACATCAAACTGAAACTCGTAATGCATCGATTAATTTTGTCTTTTATACCATAACGCCCTGTCATGTACTCTTGTGAGATATCATCTATTACGCCACTCGTGGTCGCTTGTTCTCGGGGTCATCAGCAGCTGCGGTTTCGACTGCATCAGCGCCCTCGGCTTCATCGCGATCTCGCACCCTTCCTGCGCCTTCTCCAAGTTCTTCCTCTTGACCCTCAGCGCCGGGCCCGATCCAATTGCCATCCTCGTCGAAATACTCGTTCACGTTATCCGCCGTGATCCAGCCGCCGCTACCAGGCATAGGAGGCGGTAAGCCGCCATTACTAGCACCACGCAGAACGCCTGTGAACCCCTCAATGACCTGGTGCTGCTCACTGCCCTCGAAGACAATACGATCATACTCATCCTCGTCCTCTTCGCCATCATTGGGATCAGGGTGAAGGTCGGAGCAGTCGGCCATGGCGTCGTACAGTTGCTTAGCGGCACTGGGCTCAGAATCCGATTTGGGTGGGATGATGGTGAGATCTATTGTGCTGAAATCATCGTCTTCAGCACCGCCGTCTGAGAATTCAAGCTGCATCCATACGGCCTGGGTGCGCGGCGCATCTGTTTCGGGACCTAGCTGTTTGATTGCGTGGATGGATATCGAGGGATAAGGAATTGAGACACCTGCCTCAACCTTGGGACTGAAGATAGTCAAGGCCCTTTGCGATGTTAGTTTGATATATACCATTTGAAACATTAGACATACTCTGAGTTCACAAAGACATCCACTGTCTGCTCCACAAGCTCCTCGACATCGCCGTTTATGCTGTCGCCTTCAGGAGCACTAGGCTTCTCGCTTGAGTCGGCAGGAAATAGAGCTAGACTACCGCATTGCGCCTTGGGAATCCATGCCTTTGCGCCTTCGAGATGGTAGTGAAGAACAGGCTTTCCACTGACGAAGCTTTCGGGTGTTATTGACTGGTACTCGGCCAGAGCCGTGTAGTCTTGGGCCTTTGGTGGTGTGCGGATTGTCGTTGGCAACATGATTAGGTGTTTGGCGTGAACTGGTTTGTTTGGAGTGGAGGGGTTCACCAGGCAGCTGAAGAAAATGTACATCGCGAAGGTGAGAGAGCTTTATCGTAGGTCGTACCTTATCGATAAGCTTATCGCACTGTGATGACTGACCAGATGGGCGCGTCGCTTGACCTCAACCTCAAACTGACTTACACATTCAACTTTACACGATTCCAAATCCCCTCATCTCTATATATGGGACCTATCATTAAATGCTACGGGATAAAGATATCTGCAATATCATATAAAAACGCTTGAGCCTATATCCTAATCCAGCAAGATTGCGTATAATTGCCAATATGCACGACAACAAGCGTAGGCTTCACTCATGCACGATGCACGATATAGAGCTAATTCAACTACAGGATCCCATCCCCTTCTGGAACAAGTCCCTTTGACAGTCTCTCCATTTGTTTCACTTCCAACAGCGACAACACTCTCGTATAACTACAAGACTATGCCCTCAAACATCCCACCCTCGTCCCTGGGCATCGAGGCAGCATCAGATAACCCCGCAGGCCAAACCAAGCCCAAATACGTGGTATCCAACTCTGGCCATGCGGCACATCCAGAAGACATCATCGCCTCATGCCGCGCACTTCAAGCTTACGTGACAAAAATGCAAGAGGATGCAGAGCGTGAGCTCCGAGAATTTGATGAGAAGATCAAGGCACGTGAACTCGCGGAGAAGAGGAGAGTTGCGCCAGGCTGGCTCGATAGTGAGATGCACATGTTGGAGCCTGAGAGGAGTACACCGGTGCAGCAACAAGGTGCTGGAAACGCACCAGAGCTTCAAAACACCCAGAGCGGAGCCAATACGAATGTTACAGAGGACCAAGGTGCAGAATTGGACCGAGTCTTTGGGGGGATGGCTCTGAAATAAGCCATCTGAGTTAGCATCTTACGAATCACGACCAACGGCGCAAGAGATAGTTCTATAAAGCCTTACTCTTGGTAGTTTTACGCGATGGCTTCTTCTTCACCATAAGACAGGGGCCTTTGTCAGGTTGATGCTCAACAGCTGTGAGCTCTATATCTAGCTTTTGTCTGTTTCTTAATGGTGGGCACAGAACTATACTATACATCTGATACATCCGACACTCTTCAGTTTTCCCTTACCACAAGGGCATGAATATTCTTTTAGTGTCGCTTGGAGGAAACGGCCAAGATCTTGTTAGCAGCGTGCGCAGCAGCAACCATAATGGAAGCCTGGGTATTTCCAGTTGGAACCTCGGGATGCATGCTACCATCGACAACAAACAGGTTCTTGGTTCCCCAAACTCGGGTGTCAGGCCCAACGACGCTCTTGCCATCGTTCTTGGCTCCCATATTAGCCGACCCGAGGTGATGATTGCCACTGTACGAAACCTCGAGAATAGTGTCGGCGGTGACATTGCTAGGCACACTCAGAACACTACCAGGCTTACGCGCGTAGCTAAGAAGTTCGGCGACAAAGGTCTTGAGAGCATCGCGGTCACCCTCGGTATTGAGGAATGGCTTTTGAGTGATGTTGGTGTTGCCCTCAGGAGTAATCTCGAGGGTTCCGTGGGATGTAAGACCGTGGGTGAGATAGACCTTGGCTGAGATGGTGTTGTTCTCGGGGGCATTGACTGTGCCTTGCACATAGCGGGTCACGCCATCACTGCCTTCGACGCTCTTCCAGAAGTTAAGACGCTGAGCTGACTGCGAGAGAAGGCCACTTCCTTCAGCAAACAACTCAACAGTCTCATCGCTAGGCTCAGTGAATGCCTCCTTGGGAAGGACTTGAAGTTTATTCTTGGTCTGGAAATCCACGATAACAATGGGATGGTCCTTCAGGCGCTGACCAACGGGAAGGTCGATCCACTGGGAGGCAGGAGGGAGCTTGACGTTCGTAGAGCCGGACTGGACAATGCGGATTTGCTTCTCTGGTCCGATGCCCGAGTTAAAGAGGATTCGAGGTGTCGAGTGGGTGCCAGATGAGAGGACCACGGAACCACCCTTGCTCAGCTTAATGATCTCACGGGAACCGTCGTCATGCTCTATTTCGATGCCGGTAATGATAGGGCCCTTGCGAACAGCACGGATGACTTTGGCGTGAAGCTGCAAGCTGAAGTTGTCGAGGGCCTGTGCAGCAGGTAGAATATCACGAACGGGGCCACCTCGAAGTCCATTGCTGATCTGAGTGATGTTAGAGTTTTCTACCAAGTATAGAGATCGAACTTACCAGCCAAGGAGGATGCGTAAAGATCATATCCTTCGCCTCGGCGTTCTCAAGAGCATTGACTTCATCCCAGCCATTGCTCTCGAGGAACTTTGACATAACCTCAAAGGCGCCATCATCATAGCGCTTTCCATCGGCCGAGGGAAGAATGCTCCCGGGCATACGTCCAAAAACGCTCTTGGCAGCATCGGACACTCCATCCTCCCATTGCCATCCCTTAGGCCAGCCCTCAAAGTCAGCAGCACGGGGCTTGACAAACATGAGAGCGTTCAACATGGTAGATCCACCGAGCAAGCAACCTGCTGAGGCAGCAATGTCTGTGCACCACTGAATGGTCGGCGAGACATCGGTGTAGTAGGCCATACCTGGAACATCGTATGCGGTGACAGTTTTGTTCCACTTCATCAAGTCATCACGGTTACCCGTGGAGTAGAATGAAGGACCACCACGCTCAACAAGAAGAACCTTGTGGCCAGCATTGGCAAGCCTCTCGGCAACAACCAGACCCGACGCTCCGGCACCGGCTACGATGTAGTCGTAGGTGGTTTTCCGGGTAGTGGTACCAGCAGAAGCAAAGCCCAGCAGAGTCGAGCCGATAATAGTGGCGACCTTCATTTTCAGAACTGACAGAGACAAAGAGAAAAACGCCTGAAAAGTCAGTCTTGAAGACTTGCCAATGCCCTTTTTATATCCATCGTGGGCAGAGGATCTTGTAAGAGATTAGATGAGATTGATAAACCCCCCACATATAGTTGCTGGATCTAGCATAAGTGCCGACGCTGAGTGGATTGTTGGTGGGTAAGGGTAGCATTAAGCTTGTTCTTGAAAGTTATCAGATGGGGATCGACAGGCATTAAGACGTTTAGTTCAGCACTGTTGTCATGGCATGGCTGAGTTTTAAAATACCTCATCTAAATGGAGTCTGAGAGTGGTGCTCTTGGTTTTACTCTTTTATGCAAAGACAAGGCACTGAATTTGCGTAATGTCATGTCCACGTATTGCTGTGAGTCTGTTCAAGTTCCCCCAAACGTATAACCAGAGAAGTCTTCGAGGTTAAACAAATGAACCAAAGCCAATATACATGAATTTCTATTCAGGTACGTAGCAATAGACTACGTCGGCCTGACCTCTGTGGAGCCTGTCCATGTCGTCCGTTTATCCCGAAACCCTGGTTCTGAACGCTTTATATCATTTTCTCAGATAAGATCTTGACTAAAAGTTCTTCCATGAATGGAAACAACCAAGCCGGACGGCGGAAGTTATGCAAAGGAAGCTTTGCAGAATAAGATATAGGCGATATTCCTGCACATTTATGCCCGATAAACAACGATGTACTGATGCTGCTCTGAGTTGAGAGAATAGTCTTTCGAGGCAAGCTAAATTGCAGAGTCTATAGCATTTGTACTCCATCTCTACATATCAAGATAACGTTTAAGGTATGCGTGAGATCATCATGAGTTGAGAGGAGAAAAGAACTTTACTCGGATCACGTCGAGCTTTCTGCCAAGATGAGTCTAAATTGGCCTGCTTGGCGACTTGGAGACGTATATTTTGCTGTCAAGTGGCCGCTTCTCTATTCAAGAACTGATGAGGATACGTTTGGTGAAATGCTTCAGCAAAGAATCGTCTGAAAGAGATTTACTGTCACGATGTATGGGTCAGGTCGCGGTTTTCAGAGCTTGACGTTAGGATATTGGCTTGATAATGACTTATTACTATCATTTTCTGTTTAGAAGATATCTTATAGATGAGTGCTCTACTGTCCAAGGTGTCTTGAGAAGGAAATAACCAATGTTCACTTTCTCAGCAACTTTTGACTGTGAATCACAATAGAAACCGACAGTGGGACGTTGGCACTCTTTAAAGTCAATGAAAATACTTGTGCCTTTGTCCAAACAAATCTTGTGTAACCACATTTTGCGGATAGTGGCATTTCCGCATCGACTTCATGCTTAGCAAAGTGAGCAACACCGCTCAACCACAACATCAATACTCACTCTTTTAGAGCAGAGCAATGATTTTGTAGTTGTATCATTCAAACACATGAGAGGATTGCAAGTAATCATGACTTGTGTCACAGAAGAGGCAACCCTGAAGCATTTGTATAGTGCTTTAGTGGGTTAATCGAGGAGAACAACAATCGCAAGACAACTTTACAGGACACAGCTGGCCGATTAGATACTTAAAACACTGTGGTGGCGTTCTTAAACAAGAGGTAGCTGCGAGTTTCCGCAGGGTCACAAACTCTATCATAACCACGCTTTTATAGGTAACGGGATTGTTCGTCATTATAATGAATGCCTTCATTCACCCGTGGCAGTGATAAGAAGTGAATGATTAAGCGCATCTTCAAGGTGCCTTCCATCTCGAAAGGCAATCTCGCTCCCCACTTCTTCATCCATTGTCACTTATTCAGCCGATCCTTTCATCCCATTGTTCTTCATCTTTGCACATTCGTGATACCTTCATCCCCATACCGCATGTGCTATAGTGGAGACAAGTGTGCGCGGCAACTCTATTGTTCTAAACAACTTCCCAGCACTCTATTTGCCTCCGCTGCTACAAATATGGTGAGGTTACTAAATACCACGGGCAAGCATTTGCTTAGCCCACGGCCTGAACCTGAAAACACCAAGAGGTGTCGAGCTATATATGTTGTTGAGTCGCCGGGAGGAACGATGAGAGAATCAGACCCTGCAGCATTCCACCGGCCAAGGTTCTCGAACATGTCCACCACTCAGCGCAAGTCAAACGAGGCCAACGTTCCCAAGATCGTGGAGCCTGACCCGGGACCAACTACTGGATCCCTCGCTGCCAGCTATCCGCTTCGTCCTGCCGCCTGCCGTCAGGGGACGTACCCGCAACAACAGGAAGAGGAACAAGACGAGGGCCAGGCCACTCTTTATCGATACACAAACCATGATCTCTCCCAGCAACATCTTAGCACCCTGTCTGTTCGCGAGAAGCTCCGAAAGGGCATCGCCATGGGCTTTGCCAACAACCTAGCACATACGAATGCCACACAAGAGGTGTTTCAACAAGGATCACAAGAAAACCCAGGACTGCAACCCATGGATGCCATGACGATCAGTGGAATGATGACGAAAATGGATGTGTATTATCATATGATGCCTTCACTCTCTCGCCTTCACTCTCAAGGAGTCAACAATCGCAATGGAGTGGAGATGGTCAACCATGAGCTGATCAACAACGCGGCTGGAGTCACTGGGCGAGCCGAGTTTCTTAAGAAGAGATCTCAGCATATCGCGGCCCGGGAGGTTCCGGTGTGAGTGTCCATAATCATCATATATCCGTGTTGGTAGTTCATACTTACAATTCTTCCTAGACGAGTAGCTAGTGAGCGTCTCCATGTCATTACTGGATCTGCCAACAACAATCGTTATGCTCCCTTCCCGATATTTGATTTTCCTTCAGAGCGCCTCATGCGTGTTGAGCCCTTTCCCAACAAGAACGATTCGTCTCTTATTGTCCCTCTAAATTCGGAAGGGTTGATGGCGTGGCTTGAATGGGCATGCCGCCGCTTCGGATACTGGAAACTTGAACTTGACTCACTTCAATTCAAGCATGACATGGTGAGGAACAAGATGTTGAAACGGAGTGTGAGCCTCGGTACACACAGTCCAGTGTCGGCTGAGATCGCAGACAGTCTAGATGCCCTCAAGCTAGATGCCCGAAAAGGCAGCATCACTCTATATGAGGCAAACGTGTGGGTTACCTTCAGGGGTGAATATGAACACAATACTAACTGCCAATTTGAAGCACGTGTGGAAGCCCTCTGCAACAACAGAGATGGACATGGTTCAAAATTGTCAAGCCGCTTCTTGATATAAAAGGCCCCGTGCCGGAGAAGTATCACACGACCGATGCCACCATGGTGTTTGCCATTCCTACGTCTAAGATCAATAAGATCAAGGAAGAATGGGACCCGCCCTTGACCGTCCCTCAAGCCAAAAGCCAAGGGTCGTCCCAGCAGGATGCCTTTGTGCAGCTCGGGGACTTCGGACGACTCAATCTGGAATCTTACACCCAAGAAGCGACACGCCAACTGACGCTTGAATGGAGATATAGCGAGAAGGGTATCCCGACCTTTGCAGTAACGCCCCATCCATGGTTCATGAAGAAGTTCCCCCCAGACTTTCTCTGGATAGAGGATGCTCCCAGCTACTCTGCCAACGAATCCTGGTGGGATCGCCTTGGTGAGCGAGCCATCAGCGATCGGGATCACTGGCACTATGTCCAAGCACTCATGTCAGGTGACATTTGTCTCGTTGAGGCCAAGTCCAAGAAAGGAGGTAAATGGATCAAAGTCGCACCTCAAGTATCGAAGAGCAATACTGGGGGAACTTCGATGTCCAATCCGGGTGTCGGGAGCCATCAACTTAAGACAGCTTGTGCAGCATCTGGGTTGCGCAATGAGGTCCAGCGAGATTGAGCATGGTCGGCCAGCAGAGCTTGATATCAAGTCGGACGTAGGGATCATGGGCATTTGCCTACTACAGAGGCGCTGGGGTGAGACGCAGACGGATGTCACCGCCACAATACCTATTGGAACTAGATTGGAGTGAAGGGGGCATTTGACCAGATGGAGACGCTGAATGAAGGGGAACAGAACGTCCTATAGAGACTGAGGCTTGGTCTTGGTAGCTGGTGTGAAGATGTTAGCATATGTACTTTGACCAATAATTAGATGGCTTACACAGGTAATATAGACCTGGTCTGTTCTTTCATAGTCAGCCAGCCAGCGCAATCCAGCATTTTACACTACTTCTTTTTCTTCCCTTTAGGTGTATCATGCTTCTTGTCTCCAGACATACCAGCTCTCGCAAAGGCGTCACTGGCCACGGAAGTGATCAATCTGAATCTTTTGGATCCTAAATGGGCACCCCCATACCAGCGTGTAACCACAACCATAGAATCCCAAAGATTCATGGACTGCATCAGCTGCAGGAGTCGGGATCCGGCTCCCGTCTCACCATCGTCATTGAATTGTTGATGGCCAGTACCCTCACCTCCAATACGCCACGCCGTGATATTGTGCGTTGCGTTGCGTATACGTTTATCCGATTCAAGAAGAGACTCAACGTAGAAATTGGCCTGTGACGGAGATGTTACAGGGGTAACGTGTGCTATGAACTCTGTGATGCGCTTTGAGGCTGTCCAAGTTGGGGGCTGTGATTTAGGCAGAATGGATTGGACTGCTCTCTTCGCAGCCATCATGTACTGCAATTGGATGGCAATGAATCAGAAGAGAGTTAGTTAACTCAGACAAGAAGGAAGTTGATTTTGTGTTTCAATGTCTTGGACTGTTTTGTGCCTTGTCTTGGAGTAGCTTAGTAGTACGTAGTAGATACCTCGAAACAGCCACAATAATAATAGGAAAGTTTTGTATCATGGACAATTGTCTTCCCCAACTGCAAGCTCGATTGATGGAGGGGAGCTCCCAAGCTCAGTGGCTCTTGGCTTATATGATTGGTCGCCTTCTTTTTCCAGGGGATTCTCTGACAGGTCATGAGCTGGTCAAAATTGCAATTAGTATCCGTAGACAGGGAGCTACTAAGCAAACGTAAGGCGGGGCGGGTTAATATCAAAGCCGAGAGAGCGCAAGCTGGATGGGAGCCTCGAGGTCCCCGCCAAAAATCCTCCATATCCACATCCACCACTGAACTTTTCTGTATGTGCGCGCCCGCCCCTCAACAACTGTTCTTTTAGCCTTTTGCCCCTCCGACACCGACAACCTGGCACCTTTCATTTCTTCGAATCACGCCGGATCGAATCTTCTGCCGTCACTTGAAAGAGAATTATACTGTTGAGCCGAAGAAATACTTAAAAACCTCGCCCATCATGCAGGCTCCGGTGGTGGTTATGAGTGAGTCTATACCTCTACAAAATATACAACCCCCACACTAGAGGGCGAACCCCTGGGCCCTCAGCCTGAGAGGGGAGCTTTCAGTGTCTCTTTCAATTCGGAATCGAGGCTGACCGAGATTCTGTAGACACCAACAGTGGTGAGAGGCAGACTGGCCGGAAAGCCCAGCTGTCCAATATTGCTGCTGCCAAAACGTAGGCCATTGTCCCTATCCTCGAGTCGCGTGCCCGACCCTAACCACCGATCCTAGTGTTGCCGACATTATTCGATCATGCCTCGGCCCCAAGGCCATGCTCAAGATGCTGCTCGACCCCATGGGCGGCATCGTTCTCACAAATGACGGACATGCTATCCTTCGAGAAATCGAGGTCTCCCACCCTGCCGCGAAGAGCATGATTGAACTCAGCCGGACACAAGACGAGGAAGTTGGGGATGGAACCACAACTGTCATTATCTTGGGTAAGAGAGCATGACTATGTTGCAATGCTAGCTGGGCATATCACTGACATCATCTGAACAGCCGGTGAGATTCTCGCCCAAGCTCTTCCCCAGCTCGACCGTAACATTCACCCTGTCGTCATCATTTCCGCCTTCAAGCGAGCCCTTAAAGACGCCCTTGAGATCATCGAGGAGATCTCTCTGCCGATCGATGTCGACGACGACAAGGCCATGTACCAGCTAATCTCTTCTTCGATTGGCACCAAGTTCGTTTCTCGATGGATGGATCAGATGTGCGCCCTCGCCCTTAAGGCTGTCCGTACTGTGACATGGGAGGCTGGTAACGGCAAGACTGAAGTCGACATCAAGCGATATGCCAGAGTGGAGAAGGTACCCGGCGGTGAGATCGAGGACAGCAGAGTTCTTGACGGTCTTATGCTCAACAAGGATATCACACATCCCAAGATGCGCCGGCGCATTGAGAATCCCCGAATCGTTCTCCTCGACTGCCCCCTTGAGTACAAGAAGGGCGAGTCTCAAACCAACATCGAGATTACTAAGGAGGATGACTGGAATCGAATTCTGCAGATTGAGGAGGAGCAGGTCAAGGCTTTGTGCGAGGCGATTGTCGCCGTCAAGCCTGATCTTGTCATTACGGAGAAGGGAGTGTCTGGTGCGTTCTGAATTTATAACTCCTGAGGAGTATGGCTTACTGATTCTGTCATAGATCTTGCCCAGCACTACTTCATGAAGGCCAACATCACAGCTCTCCGCCGAGTTCGAAAGACAGACAACAACAGAATAGCCCGCGCTACCGGTGCCACCATCGTCAACAGAGTAGAGGATCTCCAGGACTCCGATGTCGGTACCCGATGTGGCTTATTCGAGATTGAGAAGATTGGAGACGAGTACTTCACATTCCTTACCAAGTGCCAGGACCCTAAGGCCTGCACGGTCCTTCTCCGAGGTCCCTCCAAGGATGTCCTCAACGAGATCGAGCGAAACCTCCAGGATGCAATGGGTGTCGCACGAAATGTTATGTTCTCTCCTCGGTTATCGCCTGGCGGTGGTGCTACAGAGATGGCCGTATCCGTGAGGTTGGGTCAGCTTGCCAAGAGTATCGAGGGTGTCCAGCAGTGGCCCTACAAGGCTGTAGCAGATGCTCTTGAAGTTATTCCTCGAACTCTCGTCCAGAACGCTGGCAAGAGCCCCGTCCGTGTGTTGACAGATCTCCGAGCTAAGCAGGCCGAGGGTAAAAGCACCTGGGGTGTCAACGGTGACACAGGTGCCATTGCAGACATGAAGGAGTACGGAGTGTGGGAGCCTCAGGCTATCAAGCTCCAGAGTATCAAGACCGCCATTGAGGTAAGCATTTCACGGCATTCCTTGCCATTTACAGCTACAGAAGAGGATACTGACGATCTGAACAGGCTGCTTGCCTTTTGCTCCGAGTTGATGACATTTGCAGTGCCAAGAAGGCTGCGCAGATTGGTGGCGGCGGGGGTGGTGAAGAATAAAGAGAAAGAGCTTGTTTGTAGATGGCAATTCTGATGTGTCTGTGTGAGTGAGCGATAGTGGGATAGGCAGGCGTGTAGTTCGGACTGCTTATACGAATGTCTGTTTGGATGGACTGGTCATACCCCCTCTGTACTAGCCGAAAGAGCAAAATAGACAAACAAGGAAAATATGAACACAATGGGCGCCGGGGCGAGCATGATAAAGCTCCGGTGACTCTTCTCAAAAGGAAAGAAATGGGTATCATATAAAATTACCTGGTCGATGAATACTGTTCCGTCTACTTACGATGCCCTTGCGAGCCATCCTCGTCCTGTTATCTAGGAATCTAGGTCTCAAGTCTGATTCTGATAAAGCGTCCTTCTCACCCCTGACATTTCGGGTACGACTTCTTAGGCTGCTGGCCTTTCGTATTCCTTTTTGTTCAGTCTTCTTCGTCGTGAATGACTAGACCTGCAGGTTGCATCGATGGTGTTGATTCTGCATCATCTCTACCATGCTCGGTCTTGGACTTAGAATCAACATCAGCAATGTCCTTCTCGGCATCGTTCTCCACGAGTGAGGAGCCATCTTTGGACTGTGTCGCGTTGGGCGTTTTATCAGTGGTAGCAGGGCCCTTGCCTTTCTTCGACTTGCGGGCCTTCATCTTCTCCCTCTTTTCGCGATTCTTGCGCGTGCGTTCTTCGTCTTTGCGATCGCGTTCAGTCTTGTCTTTGTTAAACTCCTCGATGTCCTTTTCACGGCGAAGATCCTCATCCATGCTGCGCAGACGCTCATACTCGCGCCGACGGCTCGCTTTATACACATGAAACTCGCCTGAACCGGCACCTGCACTAGATCCTTGAACATTGGTGACAATTTCCGGAGGGGCGGAACGCAAGGCAGAGCTGCCGGAGCCGGAGGTAGAGGACTCGGGGATACGGATGATTTGGTCGGGCTTTGAGAAGAGGGCCTCCACCGAGGCGGCTTGCGCTGAGACGGGCGTAAGAGCGCGCTTCTTGGTAGGGCGATGGGATCGGGGATCGGCCGACGTTGGTACCGATTCGGGACCAGGAGCAGACATTTTGGAGAAAAGAGGTAAAAAGAATGAGTCAAAGAAATGTTGGTTATCCGATGCCTGATCTAAGGTGAGATGAAAATGGGCTGAGGCACGCGTGAGAATGAGACGTCGACGGGCGCGGTAGATAGCCTGAATAGGCAGAGGATCGTCGGGTGAATAGAAGTCCGTTGAATGATTGATCGATTGAGACAAGAACCTCTGAAAGGGAGCGGTCAGATGGCTGGCACGTGAAGAGAGCAATGGCCGGCAGATGCCAGATGGTTGTGTTGGTTTTGTCGATGGGTAGGATAAATCGGAGATAGTGGATGCTATCCAGGATCTGATGAGAGTGGCGTTGGTTTGGGTACAAGGTTACCAAGAATTAGCCTAAGCAGCCGCTGGGGGGGGAAAGTTGATCGCACCGGAATGGGTGTGTCTGAGGGTCGCCTGATAAGCGCGCGGCAGTTGAGTTGACATCTCAGGCACAAAAAAGTTCCAAGCCGCGTCAGCAAGCCACAAAGAGACTCTGCGTGATGAACATGTGATTGATTGCAATCAGGAAAGTCAATTATTATCGCTGCAGAATGCATAAGTACTGCAGGCGGGAGCAGAAAGGGGAAATGCAAGACAAAAGCTACTGGTCAGAGTTAGGATCAGATCGTCTCTGAATGACTTTATCCAGAGACGATGTTGCAATCGGCGGCTGGGCGCTTCCCGTTGCAGATCACATCACCTCACCATCCTCCGCCGTAGCCGTCATTCTTCAGGTGATGAGATTGAATCCAGATGGTCCAACAAGCAAGGCGCCGTCTAGATCCGACAGATGCTAATTAGCCGGCGAAATATAAATAAACACCACGAGATTAATCATGATCATGACCACGGGAGGGCCGAAAGAAAACAAGAAAATGGAAAGGGAACAAAACGAAATGCATGCATGAGAGAGGCATTAACATGAACTTTGGGTGCCGTCGTGACTCAAACTGTCTGCTACAGTGGCCGGGATTACTCAATCTAGCTCTGCAGATCTCAGGGACTGGCTAACCAACACCAGATTGCCAGATTCTCAGTATCTTTGACAAGGGAGAGCAAAAAAGGATCAAGCCAGCTCCAAAGGTACGGGAATGGTAAATCATATGATTTGATATCAGCGGATATTATCTGCCGCCATGCGAAGTCCGTCCGCGGCGGGCGGAACAGCTCAAGGTTGTAGACACGTCAAACACCGAATCGTATCAGTCTTCGGACTTGTATCGCCAGATTGTCCCAGCACGCTTTTCGCTTCAATCATGATTAGGTAGGTAGTGCAAGAACCGTTTGCGGGCCCCTCCTCCAGATCGTGCCATGGGGAGGGGGAGCTGCCCCTTGTGCCTTTGCTTCATTCGTAATATTAGCAGGGATTCGGAAAGATTTGGCTGAGACTAGTCCATCTTCCAAGAACTCCTATGGGCTGTTTCTATCTCTGTGTGATAACCAGCTTGACATGACGTCCATTGTCATTGGTCAATCATCGTGTGCTTGGAGGCTTGACCGTTGACGACTGAGAAGCTGTTTTTCTGCTTCTGTCGACAGATGGCGGGGCGGCTCCGGCCCCCAAACGAGGGTTTTGGTACCTACCTCGAAAGTACAGCACCCTTGAAATCTCCTCCCGTTTCCCGGCGCCGCCTCTCCGCTAAGTCGGGTGGAAGGTTAAAGGTGCACGATCCCTTAGGTAGGATCCGAGAGTGCACCTTTGAAATATCTTTGTAGGGACTGGCTAATTTAGTAGTAACCTGATATTAAGGATACTTCTTCTCATATAGAGATTGCACTTAGATATAGGTATCTCTGATACTGCAGCCTGTGGATTAGGACCTCCAGCCTTGCTCTGCCTCTTTGAGGCTGGTATATGTGGCGTACTGATCGGTAGCCAATCAATACTGGACCAAGTCCCACAAAAACTACATGAAAGGTGCACTCTCGGATCCTAAGGGATACATAGTCCCTAGGTACCTAGGTAGTAAGGTGCACACATCTTTCCTTCCTTCCTCCAGCTGGGCTGAGGTGGTGGTGGGGGGTTATCCCGGCAATTTTGGCGGGGCGTTTGTTTTTTTCGGAAACATGGTTGCATGGTATGGCATGGGCTTGCACTTGCCCTCACTCTGATGGATGCTTCAGGTCAGGATGTCTCGTGAGCTTGAGCCAACGACTACGGGATTAGGTAGACAGGCCTCACTAAAAAAAGACGTTGCGTTTCACGCTTCATCTTCCTTTAGCTTTTCTTCATTTGTTTTTTATTACGCTTAGCTCCTGCTCTTTCTCCTAAGCTTCCATCCTCTTCTCTCTTAGTATTCATAATTGGTGACTCCTGCCTACCTTACCTTATGCTTTGGCTGACCAATTGCAAAACTACCTATCTATCCCCTACTCCGCCATATTCTATCCCGTCTTAACCCAACCTGCCTCACAACCTGAAAACCTCCGTTCAACTTATACAACTATTGTGAATCCGCTCAGGACCCCAAATATCAACCTCGTCCTTTGAAATATCAGGGACACGCCCGTAACTTAAAGACTACCCCTCTATATCACATACCCAAAGCATCATGACCAAGCCACGCTTGATCATTCTAGTTCGCCACGGCCAATCCGAAGGCAACAGTACGTTGATGATCCAGCCTTTTCCTCCCTCATTGTTCAACACCAGCTGACAATTATAAAGAGAACCGCGAAATTCACCAGACCGTCCCCGATCACCGAGTCAAACTTACGCCAGAAGGCTGGAACCAAGCCCACGATGCCGGACGTCGTCTCCGAAGCCTTCTCCGTCCTGACGATACCTTACAGTTCTTTACTTCTCCCTACCGCCGCACACGTGAAACAACAGAAGGAATCCTCGAGAGCCTGACCTCGGACGAAGGCTCCCCGTCGCCCTTCCGCCGAGCTAACATCAAGGTGTACGAAGAGCCTCGGCTACGTGAGCAGGATTTTGGCAATTTTCAACCATGCAGCGCTGAAATGGAACGTATGTGGCAAGAGAGGGCCGATTATGGCCACTTTTTCTACCGTATACCTAATGGAGAGAGCGCTGCCGATGCTTACGATCGTGTGAGCGGATTCAATGAGAGCCTTTGGCGACAATTTGGCGAAGATGATTTCCCCAGCGTCTGTGTACTGGGTACGTATTTCACCAACCAGCTCTGCATCTTTACTAACAGTATATTTCTTTAGTGACCCACGGGCTCATGTCCCGTGTCTTTCTCATGAAATGGTATCATTTCACTGTCGAGTACTTTGAAGATCTCCGAAACATCAACCACTGCGAGTTTCTCATCATGCGCAAGCAGGAAAACAATAAGTACCTTCTAGAGAACAAATTACGAACTTGGTCCGATTTGCGGCGAGAACGCAAAGACAAAGAGGACAAGGACAAGGACAGCTCGAAACTCCCACGCACCAAAACTTTTGTTGTTACACGCCGATGGGGCGGATGTCCCAATGGCTGTGACCATAGTCGCCACTATGCTAAGCGTGAGGATTTGGACATCATGCGCAAAAAGGATCATGAGAACGGCGGGCCAGAGCCCTACGGCAAAATCACAAACACGGACGAGATCATCACCATCGTCAGCCGGAAGCAGAAGGCTCAATTAGACTGCATTGGTACCAATAGTGAGAGCGCCACCCCAGGAGCTCATGATGAAGATGGACCGGAGATCGACATTTCATCAAATCATGAAGGCAAATCCGTTTCTGACCTCAATGATACCCCCTCGGTTATCTCTGCCAGCGAGTATATCCAGTCGCCATACTTGCATATTGGCCGCGATGGGGGCGGCAGCTATTCTGGCCACACATCTGCCGCCGAGACTGACAACGACTCGTCGGAGGATGAGAACATAAGCTTACACCGCATTGCCTCCTTGAACGCGCAACTAAACAGGACCGTTGGCGAAAGAGGCGAGAAGCCTTCATACAATCAAAAACCCCTCCTCAAAGCCGGACCCGAACATCTAGCATACACGAGCGATAAGGACAGCCCGGATGAATATGCACGGACTAACCGTCTTGGTGATGCATCTACTGATTCCTCTTGTGACGGTGACGCTGACGCTGAACTTGTTGAGGATTTGGATCGCGCTGAGAAGGAGGATCGAAGTATTCGGGGTAGTGTATACTGATCATATTCTTACTTGGATGGGTACATTCCCACTCTCTTATGACTTGTATTTCATGGGATCAGCGGATACCAGCCCGCCAAGGCGAGGCAAGTTGTTTTGATGCTTTTCATATCTTTATTCTAATGACGAATGATTTTTGGAACGGATTACGGAAAAGCAATGGATAGAATGACCAACTATGCTGGCATGGTTTTGAGATTGAGCTATTTGGAGGCTATGGTAGCGTTTGTGTTAGCATATCATCACAAAATAACATGCTTGTTCCTCCATTTTCAGATTCTGTATACAATAACGCAGAATTGTTCTTGGACTGGTTATGATTTAGATTGATTTCTTTATTTTCGCCTCGTCATGAGTATGAGTATTGTATAACACCGTGTTGGAAATGCCCCGCCGCCACCTCTTCCCGCGGCGTCTGTCTATCTAAGTATAAATGAATATGGAACAACCTATCCTGCTCGTCCACTTTCCATGCATAACCATATTCTTCGCCAAAAACATTACCGAAAAAGAACAAAAATGTATATCCTCATTGTACCTGCCACTTGGCTATCGTGCATTTAACCCATATGGCAAAATGAATCATTCAATCAGGCCGTGGTGGCAAGACATGAACAATGCAAACAAACCTCCTTGACGCCATATCCAGTCCTCGAGCCCTCCCGAAACCCCCTCGGGTCATTCAACCCAGGTGAGTGAAAAGTGAAACGAAACAGACAACAGGCGCCAGTACCCATTATAAACACTACGCCAAATAGGCGACGTCCAGCAAAATGCAGAAGACAATTTCCCTGACCGAGGCAGGGAAATTGTTGTTGGTATAAAAAGTCATATAGCCCAGAAGTAAACTATGCCAATAGAAATAAGGTCTTTACCAAGCACCGCGACCTATGTCAGCCTCACTGAGCTGCGACAAGGCTTAGCTTTGGCAGCAGAAGACCAAGGTGGCCCTACACAGATCTGTCCGGTCTAAAATAGAAGATGCCGTAGTATCATTATGAACGGAGGAGGGAAATCGTGAACAGTCGTCGAATGTAAAAGGTCCAAAAAGAAGAAGAGGCAGAGGGTGTGACTGTGCGCCAGCATTGCTCGAGAGGAAGAGAGTGGCAAGGCTATTGGATCAGAAGAACTTGGACATAGCTCTGCTGAGGTCGATGAAGTCGACTGGCTTCGTGACGTAGTCGCTGAATCCCGCTGCGACACATTTATCCTGAACGTCTGACATGACGTTGGCTGACAAGGCGATGATAGGCATCTGGGGGAAATTGTTGGCAATTTCCCACTGTCGAATCTCACGGCACGCCTGGTAGCCGTCTTTTCGTGGCATATGTAGATCGCACTAAGAAGCACGTGTCAGTTATCAGTCCTTACTGGAAACTGGGGAGTATTGTACTGAACAACATACCAAAATCAACGAGTAGTGCTTATGTGGCTTTGACAAAACCATGTTGGTGCACTCTGCGCCATCAACGGCAATCTCGACGTCAACCCCAATCTTCTTGAGGTACTTCATGAGAACCTTCTGATTGACAGGGTTGTCCTCGACCAGGAGCACCTGGTAGCCCTTGTTGCCCATGCGCCGTTCAATCTCCTGGTAGCTAGCCTTCTGATTCTCGACCATTTGCTGCGCTGTAGAGCGATTACGATCTATGCTAAGATCACGCATCTTGTTCGGGTCGAATATGACAGCAAATCGAGACGGCTTCACAGGCTTGTAGATAAAAGTCACCATGTTATCTGAGAGGAGCTGCTCATATTTAGTGTTGGCCGCCAACTTGATGACAGCTTGTCGTTGCACCGAATCTGACAGCACAAGAATAGTCGTCTTATCGATTGTCTGTGATTTCGTAATATCATCCATAAGACCAATGATGGCCTCAGCTGAGGGAAGGTTGATGACGATATGTGTGAACTTGATAGGGTCCTCGCCACCAATTAATGTTTGTGCCTCATTCACGCTTGCCAAGGCTGTGATCTGATGAGGTACATCCTTTGGCAGAGTCATCTCAATATGCTGAGTAGTGGCCTCGCGACTGTGGAACTGCGGGCAAATGATGAGGATTGAGTACATGGGTGGTCGGAAGTCCTCGGGTGAGCCACTGCCGGGTAAGAGATGAGTACCAGGGGAGCTGCGCCCTGAGGGCATCTCCAACTTCATCTGAGACAAATCTTGCCCACTCGCTTTAGCCGCCTCGCTAAATCGGGCCAGACCTCCGGTAACAGATGTTGCTGAGGATCGGTCGGTGACTTGCGACTTAGCTGAACGCACAGACGGGTTGGAGCTACCAACAGAAAGGCCTCCAGGCGATGTAAACTCTGATGTTGTACCTCCAGGGCTGCCGCCTTCAGCGTTGCGTAAATGTTTTGGCGGAGGGAGAGGCTTGATAGTGCTGGGGACATTATCAACCATCTCCGGTCTAGGTGTAAAAGCACCGGTAGCAGGAGGGCTATCAGGCAGGTTAGGATGATCATCAGCTGTAGGGAGGCCAAACCGCGCTGTGAAGGTAAAGGTAGAGCCTTTGCCCAGCGTTGCGCGTCCCGTCATGCTACCGCCATGTAGCTCAGCAAGTTGTCGAGAAATGACGAGGCCCAGTCCACTCCCACCGTGTTGTCGGGTACTGCTCCCATCGATTTGACTGAAAGGTTTGAAGATCAATTCAGCCTCCTCCTTCGAGAATCCGCGACCTGTATCAGTAACAGAAAACTCCAGCATGATCTCATTCTCGTCGACGTGGGAACCATCCGCGACGTATACACGGCACCGACTGAAGACTTCGCCCTCTGAAGTGAATTTGATGGCATTGCCAGTGACATTGAGGAGAACTTGGCGAATTCGCACCTTGTCGCCCTTGACCCATGCAGGTACATCGGCCTCCACGAGATAGTTCAACTCCAATCGTTTCGCAATGGCCATTGTCGAAACAAGCTCGTTCACATCTTCGATGATGGACCTGGTATGAAACCATTCGTACTTTAGTTTCATCATGCCAGCGTCGACCTTAGATAGATCCAGAATGTCATTGATAATCATGATCAAGCTGTTGGCACTGGTTTGTATGGTGTTGGTATAATCGAGCTGCTCTTCATTCAGAGTAGTATCCTGCAAGAAGCTTACCATGCCCGAAATTCCGATCAAAGGAGTACGAATCTCGTGCGACATGTTGCTCAGGAATCTCCCCTTGGTTTCCATGGCCTCTTTGAGCTTGGTCTCAAGAAGCTTGTGGTCGTTGATGTCTGTCGCAGATCCAAAGTAGGAGCTAGCACCACTGCCAAAATCGATAGTGTCGATCTCAACACATCGGATCAGATGCCAGCGGTATTCTCCAGTCTTGGACAGTAATCGAACCTCAGTTGTGTATGAAACTCGGCCGGCGCTATCAGTCGCCACTTTGATTATTCCCTTTCGAGCCAGTTCAGTCAAGTCTGCAGCTGGCCATTCGTACGCTGAACTGCTGCTGGAGCTGTTGTTTCGAGACAGGGCTTGCTGAACATTACGGGGAGGCGAGTCTTGGGGTGTACGCGATCTGGGAGGTTGAATAGTGGTAGTTGACGCCGCTTCAGACTGTGCAGATCCCTGCCGGTATATTTTGCTATGACCTTCTCGTCGTATTCCGCCGGGTGTTGAAGGTTGGGTAGAGGGAATACGGCATTTAGCAAGATCGTCCGGATGCACAAAGTCCATGAAACCCAATCCAAGTGAGTCAGAGAAGCTTTGTCCTGTATACGAGAGCCACTGTTCATTGGCAAAAGTGATTCCTTCGTCTTCGGTCGCTGTGAAGATAATCTGAGGGATGAGGTTGGCAAGTAATCGGTGTTTAGCCTCCGATGCCTCAATCTCCTCTTGTCGCGCCGCTTTTAGCTCAGCAATATGCTGATCGTGTATATCCATGTACGATCCAAGAAATTGCATGATGACCCCTCTCTTATCCTTTGACGCAACTGCTCTAGCATAAAACCATCGATATGCGCCGTCGAATCGTTTAATTCGAACAGTCCTCGAAAATTGCTCGCCTGTGCGAATAGAATGACCCCATGCTTTTAAGTAGTCGTCTCGATCATCAGGGTGAAGACTACCCCATGGGTCTGCGGCAAGGTCGGTGGCTGTCTGGCCTCGATATGAAAGATAACGGCTGTTGACCCAGACAATTTCTCCAGTTTGCGGAAGAGCGACGAATACATGCGCGGGTAGGGAATCTAAAATTAGTCCCTTGAGTCTGTCCGAAGGCGGTGGCATATCAACAGCTGTAGTAGCCAATGAGCCACTCCGAGAAGGTGCAGAAACAGGTGTCGGTCTGGCTGAGAGTGTAGAGCTAGGCGGAAGAGATTGGAATGTGGAAGCAAAATCTGCACCATATGAATGAAGCATGCTGTGCACTTGTCGAGCGCCACGTCCGGTCTTGGTAGGGTCAGCCAAATCTTCAGCTGTATTGTCATTGTCGGCAGGATCCAGAGTATCTATACTGACATCTGGAGCGTCAACCTGAGTCGACTTTTTAGCCAATCCGCCAGTCGATTCGTCAGAAGAAGTACGAGTCGCTTTATTATCTGCAGCCAAGTTTTGCTCAGGACTTTCTTGTGTAAGAAAAGAACCGCCGGCTCGAATATTTCGCTTCTCAGCAGGAGATGTGTCTTTTGAACTTGTTCTTGCCCGTGGGGTACCTATACCGCCAAATGTTTCGTGTCGCGCGGGTACTGGTCTTTGCCTGGAGCTGAAGTATCCCTCTCCCTGAGGTGTGGCAGCAGGACTCGAAGTCGGCGGCGGTCGCTTGTCGGTATGAAAGCCTCCGGATCCCTGGTCCCACCCAGGGGTGCCCAACGGAGATCCAGTAGCGCTTTTAGAAACACCAGAGTAATCGCTCGGACTCGTCATACTACCAGCGAGGGACTGGTGGGGAACAATGTCATCCGCAGTCAGATAAGCCATGCTCTCCAAGGGCCGCCCATCGTGTGCAACTGCCCCAAATCCTGCCGTCTGTGGTCGTTTCCGTTGAAGCCCTGCCAATTCGGTCTCAAGATTACTATAGTGTCGGCATAACGAGAAAGTTGTGGCCATATGAGGTGCCAAATGTTCTAGGGAGTGCTTGAGATTAGATGGATAAGGGATGATTGGGCTTAAAATTGATAAAATAGCGATCGGTGCTGGCTTGTCTCTCTTGAGACTGTCTGGTGTGTTACGACCACCATCATCACTAGGAGCAGGAACACTCTCGCTTTTGGTGCGCGCGTGAGATCTCTGCTCCATCAAAGTGCTGTCTAGCTTGAAAGTTCGAGTGGGTTTCGAGAGAAGCACGTGAGAGAGAGGGATGTGAAGAACCGTCCATGAGTTATCAACACCGATAGCTTCGGGCGGTCGCATTCCAGTGTAATCCTCTGTGCCAGTATCTGGATTGAATGAATCTTCGTCGACCATAGCATCCGTGAAAAAGGGATTTTCTTTAGGATCAGCGCGTACAGCTGGTGATGGAGCTGGTGATTGTGACCAAGGCGAAGGTGGCGCTTGTTCAAACTCTTCGTACCTAGGCGTTGGAGGCCTAGGCATATCGTCTTCCAAGCGACCTTCTAAGCGTGAAGCTATTGTTTTTGCTCTGTCGGCAGCTGAGTGAGTTTTGCTTCGAGTCGGTACACGAGAAGAACTAGCTGAGTTGAACATCGATGATAATTTCGAGAATGAGTCCGAGCGTGGTTTGGCAAAATTTCTTGGCGTATTCGAGGAAGGTTCTGGGCCGGCAGGTTTTGGTTTCTTCGACGACTCAGCCGGGGTTTCATCAGCAAGATATGGATATGATCTAGTGAGTGCAATGGCTCTTCCGCGTTCAAGTACTCGCATGATACCACTGTGATCAATCAAAGGATCCGCCTCATAGTCAAGAGCTTGTAATACCGGTAGAACACGCCCCTGGCTTTCCTTTTCACCCATGAGCGGCGCTTCCCAACTTGGAATCTGTTGCTCAATGGCATCGTGTTCGTCAAGCGTCGTCTTATTCAGTTTGGCATAATCGACATATGACTCTTTCGAGGCAGGGCCTGCGGGATGATTACTTTGGCTCCTGGCAAGAAACGCGGGCCGCCGAGCCTGTGCATTAGGCGGAGTTCGGGTCCTCTCCCTCTTATCCTCGTAAGTCGTAAATGAATGGCGACTAAATAAGTCTGGCCTGGAGGCAGACTTGGCTTGCACATTTTCGTCAGAAATCGATGGCGTAGCATTAGAACCAGGCCAGGATCTATCATAGTCGCTTGTGCTCAAGACGGCGCTACTAGAATGTTTGGCAGCCATATAGCCCAAACTAAGATCGTCCTCCTTGTGAAGATTGAAGGTTGCTTTTTGGCCCCAAGGAACATTTTCGATGTCTGTTGTATCAGCTGGAATAGCAAGTGTTACTCGCTCAGCTTTGTACACATCTCTCATAATTTGAACAACATTCGACCACCAAGCATCTAATCCAGGCTCGGCAGCTAGCATTAAAGAAAGATCGTAGAGGTTAGGATTGGGGAAATCGAGATTCTCAGGCTGTGGTGACATTGCGGACGGGTTAAATGTGAAGTTGGAAGCTGGAGTCGAGGTACTGGAGAGGACCTTATCCTGGGCAGCCATGCCCAAGGCGTCAAAAGAACCATAGCTAAAAGATCGTGGAGCACCTGTAGGCGAGAGTGTGGTAAAAGGTCTATGCAGATATGACGGCACGAAACCAGCAGGGGCCATTCGTGGAAACGGATATGACGGTGTTCCTGCGATGGGCCCTGGGGTGGGAGCGCCTCGGACTGTAGCATTCGACTCAGTTGAGGTTGTTGTCAGAGCTGCAGTCTGAAGCGGTGAACTGGAAAGGCCCTCTTCGGGGATAGGAGAAACCCGGTTCTTTTCATTAGGGCTTGCCATCAGGCCTCGAGCAGACATTTCGCGGCGTTCAAGGTCGCGTGCAAGCTTTTCTCGATATTCGTTAAGTTGCTTCTGCGATGACGCTTGGGTGGGAGAGGGAGCACCACCGAAACCTACACGCCGAGGACTCAATGCATCTGTTCCAGCAAGGGCAGCCAATGGCTCGGCAGTTTTACCCGAGCCCTTGATCACAGAAACAGTGCTCTCATCGGTAGGGTCTCCTATCATACTGTTCTGAACGCGGGGCTCTTTAGATTGAGCATCAAGGGGCGAGGATGGAGGGTGGCTCGGGTGGCGATCCGTCGTCATTGCGTCACGCGCGGTTGGTGTCGCAGTCGCATTTATAGTCGAGTTTGAAATCGATTCTGGCATTACATATCCATCTCTAATGGCGCTCACGGGCAGGTTCTCAACCAGCGAAAACGACGGCGATATAGGTGTCGGCGAGGCGAGAGTCGTCGAGTCTTGTTGACGCGATGGTGATGGGATCGATGATATGTCGTCGCCAACCGGCGAGGTGGCTCTTTGCATGCCTCACAGGAAAATAAGTCTTCCAAAGAACAACTGCTGAATCCTTCTCGCCGGCAGGAAGAGCAGTGTTGAGGACAATTCGCGATTTAAAGGATATGCCAAACTAAGGTAGTGGTGGAGGGGGAGGATAGAGGTCGACGCTTTGTTCCCTCTAACCCCAAGCCAACAGTGGCAGCACAGTGGCAGCAGTGATAGTCTCTAAGAAACTTAGCACAGGTTGATCAACGACCGAGGTGTGTTTATTGATCCGAAGGGAGGTCAGGATAGGATGACCCAGGATCCGAGTGTGATGGCCGTAAGAGGATGTTCCAGCAACGGGGCAACGAGCGTCCGGAACGCAACGCAGGAGGTTTGAGAGCGGAAAATTGGGGGTTCTACCACACACCGATCCTTTGCAGTGAATTGTAGTGTCTCTCAGACTGTCTTGGTGCGGAGATTCAAAAGGTAGCGGTGGTAGTGGTGGTAGAGAGAGGTGGCCTGGCCTGGTTAGTGAGAGACTGGAGACTCCTCAAACGGGCACTTTGAAGAACCGATTTCAAGGTGGGCGAAGTTGGCTTCTGGCTTGCATTTGACTCAAGTATATCAAAGTAGTGACCAGCGGCTCCGCGGTACAGATTAGCATGCAATGGTCGGACATACTACTTATCTGGTACTTGACTAGCCCACGATGCTGGCGCGCAAAACGGGGGTAAGTAGTGCCAACCTTGCACGCGATGACGTAGAGAAAGCGACCCTCAGGGAAAGAAACAAATCTGTAGGTGGCACCTGGTCACCTAGGTACCTCCTAGCCTGCAAGTAGGTACGTACCGAATGGAAATCGCAGCCCCAGAGTAAAAATGCATTAAGAAAGAGGGCTAAAAGGAACTCTTCTCTTCTCTATTCGCACACATCTTCACGGCTCTTCACACGAGACCGTCTTGCCTTGTCACTTTCCGTCCTAATCACATTGCATTTGCATTACATGCACAGACTCGAGCAGTGATGGCATTACTAATAACAATCAGCAGTATCCGTAAACCGCAGCACATCAATATCTATCCATGCATTCAGGGGATTGGCTGGTCGGTGCTCATGATGCTCCTGAGCGCAGATTACAATGAAGGCCAACAAGGAGACCAAAAGTGGGTGCTGGCGGCTGGTGCATCATCATCGTCATCGTCCGCCGGTATCCCTGGTAGCCAGCCAAGCATCACCCCAGCCGATGACCACTTACAGCCCTGCCTGACAAAGCTTCTAGCGGCAATTTGCAAGGTAACTTCTGGTGAGGGGAGCTTTACTTCCAGCGACAACCACGTCCATTGTTGCCCGACTACCTGTATCCAATGGCTGCCAGGAACGCTGTTGGTACAACCTTTTCCAGGGCAAAACAATACGCCAGCGTTGATCAAGCGCGCTGTAGTGGCTGTCGCGAACCCAGAATCTGGGTTCGTAAAATGTCCCCATGCTCATAGGAATCTAAAAAGAAACTCACAGCAGCACCCCGCTTGCTAACGGGTACTTATTTATTGGAGGCAGACTTCAAAGTGATTTTGCTTCGTTTTGCTATCAAGGCGCTGTTCATCATGCGACCAATTTGGCAGTCATCCATTCTCTCAAGTCTTTCAATGTTATTCTTCATGCTTCTTCGTCACAGATCGAAGCAGCGCTCGAGCCACCACTGTGACCTGTCATCGTTCATGGTGGCCTTTCCCCATGGACCCTCTCATTCTCGCTCGAGATCGGCGATCTTCAGTCAAATTGTCTCTGTTAGGCATTTTGACAGGAGCCACAGAGACCAGGACAAGGACTTTCGATCGTGTTCAGGATGAGGCTTTCTATGCTATTTACTCCGTCAACAAACAGACGAAGCGTCTCGATGAGCAGACTACTAACAGCCGTCCGTATCTAATCCTGATCCCTTCTCTGGTAAGACGCAAGCCGCCTATTCCTCAGAACAAACCAGCATGAGTCTCTTTAGGCGAACCACTTACAAAACCAGCCAAACCAATGATTTCCTCCAGCCCTCATGATTCAACTGACTTCTTCCGTCTCCCCTATTCGCCCGATACTGCCAAGCGAATTAACTCAACCGCACTTGATGTCCAGTTGACATCATCATGGCTTTCATGTCTTTTTGCTGCCTATCTACTACCCATTATGTTATCATTCGTGGAAACAGTTCGCTTCCCCGAATTTGGCAACTGACTATCTCTTTTTTGCCTTTTTCTCAAGGAAGCTCCCCAGGGAATATGGCTCGTTCCATGGGCGGAATCAATTCATTCTAGCCTCATTTTTACCGACAACTCAATCACAGCAAATTAGGCTCTCGGGTGGTACTTTTTGGTCATAGACACCCTTCAGTAGTGGGGAGGCCTGTCTGGGGTCAGCCCTCAATTCCAATTTCAATGTTCCCATATTTGGACCTGGCCTCCCACGGAGCCTGTGGGCTGACGGAATGTAGCCGGACAAGCAGAAGAACGTAGCCACAGAGGACATGATGAACTCCATTATGTACCGGGATGTTTTCATTAACATACACTACTGAAAATTACAATCCGTTTACATGTCTATTGTACTCCCCGACAGACTTTCCAGAGAAATGTGACTTATGGAAACAAAATTGACAAATGCCAGATTTTCCCTATAGAAACATGGCAAAAAACCTAGCTGCGAAGTATCAGGTCCTCTACCGTGTTGAAAGGTTAGTACTATTGAAAGGAGTTGAAAGGAAAGAAGTTTCCCCACTACGTCGTACGTAGCACACAACGCGAACGAAAAGTACCATCCCTCATCGAGGTCAGATTGACTGGCATTTGGACCGGTTTTCATCCTTCGATTATTTATGCATTTTGTGTGCCTCAATCAGGACCTCGCAAAGGAGTGGGCTCATTTGAAATCTGAGATGTGACAATAGTGGCAGTATGCCTCTTCAGACGGACCATTGTTCCACAGCAAGCTCAGCTTCTGTTGTGTTAGTCACAATTGTAACCAGGCCTATGTTTGTTCCCTCATCTATTGGATTATGCGTCTTGTCTCCGTGTCTTGTGCTTCCACCGGCGCCTGAAGCAGCGGCTGGTTTGAGATGAAGGTGTTTTCGCATGACGTCTGTATGTTAAGACTTTGCCGTGACGTCAAACAGAGCGCGCCACAAGAGATCCAACCAATCTCAAGTTGTGGGGTGAGCCATGCCCATGTCTCTCTCTGGCGACAACGTGTCTAGCCTCCGATGTATGGATCTCATAGAAGCTCAGTAGATCCCCAGGAACAGGAACACTTCAGACCTGGAGATAGGATGTCAAAATAAACCCTTCCAAGGGCCCCGTTAATACTATACCAACTTGCTATTTTTTTCTAGTTTTTTTTTTTTTTAATTGATCGAGCCCTAGCCTGAGTAGGTTTTCATCTGCTTCAGATCCAGGCACCTGGGTTTACTTGCCCACACACGAATAACCACTGCCAGACAACAAGCGATTAGTCTATTAGTATATGCATAACAAATCTGGCGATTTTTTTCCTTTTCCTTTCTTTCCTTTCCTTTTTTTCAAGAAGAAGCTGATGCTACTTGCAGAAACCCCAGACTGAGGGCTGGACAACCACGATGACAATGTAATCGCTATGGAACAGAAATCATGTGCTACATACATACCACGCATTTGATGAGATGGGCCTGGTTGATCAAATCCATATTGGACCCTCAAAGATCGCAGGGCTCCCTTGGATTTCTTATCACTTTCCACCGTCTGTGCAAGTTTGTAATTACAGGTCGCAAAGTGATCTGCAGGTGTGAGTTGGTAAGTAAGTTTTGCCCAAATAGGCCTGCACACCAGAAAATGGTATACATCAGGTGCACTGTATTAATAGGTCAAATTGGTTATCTCCTATGCCTTTATAGCTTCCCATACCCAAGCGGGGATTTTTAGGCAAGATGTGGGACTTTATATCTATCAGCCAGTGTTGACATTCGGTCTTGGTCCAACCTGAATCGGGGATTATTCGAGAAGTTCAACTAGTACGATGTCCTGGCCTATCTTGGCTACCTTGGATTCACCAGGCGTTCGGATACCACCAACGCCATGACCGTCTTTCTATCTGATGGATCCTTGCTCATGTTACTTTGAGCTTGGGGTCTAGTGGGATGTGGGATGTGGGTTATCGAATGACTTGAAGATTTTGTGTCCTAAGCATAAAAAATCTGCCATACATGCATGGATAAGACATGGTTTGTTCATTCAAAGTGTGTACCCATGGGTCGTGAGATCTCAGTCTTCATCGTGCCTCGCTTTCGTCTTAGATTTGCAATAGTCCTTTTGATGATGCCTCCATGAAGCTGACCCCGTTATCAATACCGGCTTCACATAGGCAGGTAAATGAGTAGCTGGTTCACTTAAGCCTTGCACTTAAGGGCTCAGCTTCGGCTTCGGCAGACTTGATATTTATCACGTAGTAATGCTATGAGAGTCAATCGAATAGATATGTACCTGCAATCACATGTAGGTGATCATGCCAGGACTAAGAAAGGTTATCGATTACTCGCCGTCATAGTTGCGTTGTTAAGGAATCTGACGATCTAGGTAAGTAAAGTAGCTTAGAAGGAGGCTCGGCACTTGGGCAGTGAAATTGGCAGTCTATCATATCATATTGCATGCTATTTACAGCAACATACCTGGCATATAATAAAGGAGGCCGATATATGTGCCAACTTTAGGGTATAGATTTCGATTTACTAGCAAAACGCACTTTTATATGTTTTGTATTGACATCTCAAGTATTGGGCACTTTGAGAAATGCCCAGACCACAGCCATAAGTCCTAATCATAAGGATGTGTAGACTTAGTCGGAATTTGAATAGAAGATACAGATAGAATAAGGGTCAGGTACGGCCTAAGAGTCTCCCGAGCACAATATATATTCTTAAAACTACTTGTTTCTTATATAATAAGTCGCTTAGCTAGAAATGGTATGTATATCTTGGGATTCTCTAATGTCTAGCAGCAATAACTGGGTATACCTGAGCTTTATATAGCCTCGTCTGTTATTGCGCAACCTCCCCGGCACATAATGATAGCAATATTACTACTTGCGAAATTCACCACCAAAGGGTATAGCGGGATTACATAGTACATACAAGTTTATTCTCTGTCGTATGCTGCTGCGCTAGAAACAACTTCGTTAATAGAAAGTATTATTGTTCATCTCTTGCCAACGACTTCCACGAGACGTCAGAGCAGCAAGCCTTTATCAATTTAACAAATTCTCCCCGGTTGAAGGAGCACATGTCACTACAGGACCTGAGGGGTGGAAGAAAACACCAGACTTCAGTCTTATATAACAGGGCTCTAGACTGATATATGATATGTTTTCGTCTTGAATCCCGAGATTTCACTCTCTCCTGTACCACATTACTGTACCTCATTAGAGACCTAAACCTCTATCTGTCCCTACGAAAGAGAACACCCTATTCCTGAAGTACGATGAAGAAGATCCCAAATTTTATAGCATGCCCAAATGAAAACTTTAAGCTGTCTGAAAAGTGTTTCGTCAGAGTGTTTTTATGATAGATTACGTCTGATCATTGAATGTGTTCGGCTTCAGGTCCCGGTAATACAATATGACAGATGATATCACTCGAACAATAATAACATATGAAAGATTGAGGTAATACACATTTCGTACATTTGCACTGGAGAAAGGGCGAATATATTATTACGAGTCTTTGAATGGTCAATATGCAACACTGTAGCTTTTAAGGTCGAGAACACGCAGTTGCCAATTTCGTCGCAAGATATATTTCCCATGTCGCATCGTGAGACTGGTAAATTGATTAGATCGTGATAGTTAATTGTCGATGCCTAATAAAAAAAGCGGAAAACGAGAATTGTTATTACACGTGATGAAGCCTCGCTCGCTGATAACAGCGAGGCGCGCGACTTCTCCCAGCAAATTCCTCACATAATTGTTCCAGAGGCGCAGTGCAAAGGCTTTCAGGACGGTTCCAAACACTGAGAACATACACCAGACGCCGAGTTCTGAGGCTGTATGGGAACTCATCGCAGATGGGAGTATGATCTACAGATTCCATGCAATTGGGTTTCCAGCAGTGGTCAAGCGATACAGACCAAGGAGGATCAAGTCGAGCCAGGACCTGGGAAGCCGAGCTTTTGCTTCTGAATTCGAGGTACAACACCGACCAAAGTGACAATAGCCAGCAGGAGCACGGCCCATAGCTTGATCTTGAGCACATTATGGTTGTAATCTGTCTCGACTGCACTGACGACGGTAGCCAAGAGCAGAACAAAGATAGTATATCCACTCCAGCGATGATACTTCCAGACAGCCTTGGCGTTATCCACGCCGCCATACAGTGATGGGGTAGCCCACATGGTGAAACCAACACCGTACTGGAGGAGAAGAATGATAGAAGTGATGACGCCGAGATAGCCATGGACAGAGTGAAAATGAGGACCGTTGTTTGCAATCTTGTTATACTCGATGATGGTCACGCCAGCAACAAGAATCAAGAAGGCCGCGAGGTTGAGACTGGCATGTACACGCTGGCCGATGCGCTTCTGCTCTGCCGTATAAGTCGGCTGCAGACTTAGAACAGACTGAGCCAGGGTGAGAACCGCGAGAGATTGAAGGAGTGGGTGAGCTGAGAAGAGGATCAAAGGCTTGGAGAGGACGCTTGCCCAGATCAGAATAGTGAGCAGGACCACCCCTAGCTGAGCTATTATACCAGTGCCTGATACAATGTACAGTCAGCTATAAGTCGGTTGTGTATAAATTCGAGGCTTACCGAGGACGAGGTTCTTAATCAAGGGGACGCCATCTTCTTGCGCAGCATCGCCAGGTCGGCCAAGGAGAGGTTCAGTTTCTCTGGCTGACAGATCCTCGATTGGGGGGAATCTCTCAGGAACACCTGTAGCACTCGCCATTGTGAGGAGGCTGATAGGAAGAGTTGTCTTGCGAGCGTAAGACTCAAATTTTGTGTATACGATCTGCAAACGAAATAACAGTTAAAGAGGTGCCGAGTCGAACTCTATAGCCACTTATTCACGCCCCGGGCTTAGCAACAGAGCATGCACTTTGAAGGGATTCGTAAATGCAGATAGGTCACGTATTTGAGTGAAAAGATTTACAATGACAGATTCGTGTTTTCGTTTCGCTTCTATTTACAATCACCATTGACGTCAATGAATGATTGAGCTTTGGCCAATCACAAGTCATCTTTTTGCAATAGCGCGGGGTAGAGCGATGGAAACATCATGTAGCGTAGTAATCGCGTCAATGTCTAGGGTAGATGGGAAGGAAAATGAAACGGAACTGAAGGATTGGCAGATGATCTATATAAGTTCGGCGTAATTTAAACATTACTCGATATGATCGAGCGGGCAGCTTAAGCTACCAGATTATCTCTCTTCAACTATTGTCAAATTGACCCGCCACAAACAATGCTCTGGTTGGTCTACCATTGCTTCGAAGGTCCCTGGAAAACGGCCGGACGGCTGAACGATATAATCCTCCACTCCCCCGAGGCCGGCGAAGGAACGGCAATTGGCTAGATGGCCGGCGGCCAGCCGAAACCCAAGACTTATCTGCACCTGCATCACAATAAAGGTCTGGAATCGGCGAAGGATCGTATGAAAGAGGATCATCAGATTGCTTGCAGTACCGAAACGTCCAATAGCAATAATGGATCAGGCCAAAAACCCGGAAGCATTTGCCATGATCCAATATTAACGCCATATCAGTGGGCAGTTCGGAAGTGGCCGAGCTCCCCTTCTCCGACTAATAGAACAGATCATGGTTCTCAGCCGAAAGAAATAAGGCGATAAATCGATCTACAAAATTGTTCAACCCCCAAGTTCTGGAGAACTCTAGATCCGCATACTTTCATTCTATATTGTATAAACACGTACATCATGAGTTCCATTGCTGACGAAATCGAATACAAGCTCGACAACCTCGAGGTCTCAACGGTTCATCCAGACGACATTAACAAGACTTTCCGTTCAACATGCATTGGTATGAACCTATATGTGCTCACTCACACTAGCCCGTAGTAGCAATACTGAACAATTACAGATCTTATCTCCAGTGGTCTCGGTGGTAAAGTCCTTGGCTACTCTGACCAATGGTTCTGCGAGGCGTCCAACCTGTTGAACCCCAGAGCTCCGATTGCTCATCCAGGGAAGATGGTCTTCACAGGTGCTTGGTATGATGGTTGGGAGACTCGCCGGCACAATCAGGAACCATTCGACTACGCCATAATCAAGTTGGGCGTCGCCTCTGGCACGATTGAAGGACTTGAGATCGATACAGCCTTCTTCAACGGAAACCATGCTCCTGCTATCTCAGTCGAGGGTGTCTTCAGCCAAGATGACGACAAGGTTGTTTCATGGGGAGGAGGTCGAGGAGAATGGGAGACCATCCTCGGGATCCAAGAGTGTGGTGCTTCTCAGCGATTTGCATGGAAGCTCAAGACTCCTAGCCAAAAGGCATACACGCACGTGAGGCTCAACATGTACCCCGATGGCGGTATCGCAAGATTCCGTCTCTATGGGCACGCCGTCCCCGTCTTCCCTGAAGACAAAGATGTCATATTTGATCTTGCTGCAGCTCAAAATGGCGGCATCGCTGTGTCGTGCAGCGACGAACACTTTGGAACCAAGGACAACCTTATCATCCCTGGCCGAGGAAAGGATATGGGCGATGGTTGGGAGACAAAGCGATCACGAGGAAAAGGCCATACAGATTTCGCCATCATTAAGCTCGGTGCCCCTGGATACATCGAGAAGTGGGTTGTTGACACTGCGCACTTTAGAGGCAACTATCCTCAGCAGGTCTCAATTGAAGGCTGTGAATGGACAGGCCATGGCGATCCTGTCGCAGATGCCACAGCCTGGAGAGTCTTTGTACCCCCCAGTAAGACGGGACCCGATCAGGAGCATGAGTTTGAGAGCGAAGAGAAGGAGAAGAAGGGCCTGGTAACTCACGTAAAGCTTATCATGATTCCTGATGGTGGAGTGAAGCGATTACGGGCATTTGGTAAGCGAGCAGTTTAGGGTAGTTGATGGATGAACTTGAGATATGTTCATGATGAATACAAATGAGATTAATTAGCATAAGCTTCAGATTAGGATGCATTAAAAGTCATCTTATTATTCGGTGGATACATCATCCATCTCAAACAATTCGCGTCGTATTTCACGCATCACAATCATTAGCTGCCATGTCCATGGACCATATCGGCTTTATTTGAAGCTGAGAGACCTTATTAAATGCCGGATTAGGTACAGAACTATACCCATTAATGCTGTGGCTGTACCTCTGTGACGACATGTGTTGTATGCGTCCTTGTAGGAGGTGATAATTAACGTTGGGTGGTATCTCTTAGCGGAGCTGCTCCAAAACCTAAGCGGAATGACGGTTTCTCCACGAACTCATCAGGGACAAAGTGGGTAGGTTGCCCTCCACGACAACTCAGACGACATCAACACAAAGCAACCAACTTCATCTCCAACGATATCTCGATCCAATAACGCCTACTTATTCCCAGAACAATAGAGAACCAACAAGATCCCCTTTAGTTATCGTCAAACCATCTCTTGCAAGATTCCATGAACTACGCGACGAACCTGAACCTGTCTCCGCCCCTCCCTCTATCATGGATCTAGGGGACTCTATCAACCCCGAAGGACAGCCTGAGGAAAAGCCTCGCACTCTCCCTGCAGATCTACCTAGGTCTCTCGATGACAGGAGACATGTACCGAACGAGCACCTTATCACCGAGACAGAGATGTACGATGGTTGGCAAGGTTCGTCGCATCGCCACTGCGCATTTGCATTTGCGCTTCTTGTATAACCCAACACGTCACTGACACTTTCGTAACAGGCCAGTCCCAGTTCCTCACCACACCAGCTATAGCAAAGCCTCTTAGCTTTGGCAACCTGTCGCTAAACGACCCCGAATACGAGGATGACATTACCAAAGGACCCAAAGACAGCGACACGCGATTAATGGAAATGCTGGCCGCCCAGGCAGCGCACCAAGCAGCTCCTGCTTTCCAGAACGAGGATGAGGTCGTGAATAGTGAAGAGCTGTCCGAGGCGGAGAAGAAGGAGAAACTACAAAAGGCCCTCAATATGGCTGCGAGTAATGGCGATGTCGACAGAATTCGAAAGCTTCTCAATGGGAAGGCAAAAGACTATCTTGATTTGGACGCTGAAGACGAGGATGGAACACCGCCCCTTATCTATGCCAGCTGTTTTGTGGGTGAGCCGTCATATGTTGCACACTCATCACTAACATTCATTTAGGGCCATGAACCTGTTGTCCAAGCCCTGATCGATGCGGGTGCCGACGTAAACAAACAAGACCGTAATCAATGGACAGCTCTAATGTGGGCCATGACAAATCGACACAAGGGTATTGCTAAACTACTCCTGGATAACAATGCCTCCTCCGACCAAAAGACCTCGTCGGGACGAACAGCATTCGACTTTGTTCCCCCGGATAGCGAGATGTCATTCTATCTCCATGACAATGGCTACAATATTGGAAGCGCCGGAACGGATGACTTTTACCGACCTGGGTTCTCCCAGGATAAGTTCGAGGAAGAGATGGCCGAGAATGAGATGCGAAGAAGGCTGATGATGGAGAGTGCTCGTGATCTTGAGGTTGACCTGGGAAACGTGGGTATGGATGACCAACCCGAGGTAGGGTCCAAATCAAAGTCGTGAAGAACTGTTGGACTGACTAATAGTATAGCCTATCGATGAGTTTGAAGAAGAGCAGCAAGAATTCGACTGGAATCGCTGCTTACATGATCAAATGTTTGTTTTTCAAGAACACGAACTTGAACGCATCCTTGATATCGTTATTACCAATATGACACCTCAAAGATCACCAACACAGAAACCCGTACCAGCCAACATGATATTTCTCAGCGCACGATATGCGCATTACCACTCAAGCCCCGAACTTCTGGAGCGACTCTTGGTGTCAGCTATGGATTACATCAATGATGTTGTTGAGAGGTGTCAGTGGGATATGACTATTCTAGCCTTTTGGATCTCAAACGCCACCCTACTGCTTCACTACCTGAAGAAAGACCCTGGGCTTTTCGAGGCAACAGGCGAGTTCCAGGCGCAGCTGGCTGAATTGATAAACGAGATCTTTATTCTTATCGTGCGAGATGCTGAGCGACGTCTGGACAAAGTCTTGGACGTAGCCATGCTGGAGCACGAAACTATTCCCGGATTCGAGGATATCACTTTCCAAAATGAATGGAAGCTCTTCAAGCGAAAGAAAGAAGTCAAAGAGGAGCCACTAGAAAAGCGATTCAGACCACCATCACCGAAACAGCGAGCAAAGCCAGCACCCCGAAACGTCACCTCACTTCTCTCCTCTACTCTATTTGTGCTCGACCTTTACGATATCCACTCCGTGATCACTTCGCAAATTATTTCTCAGCTTATTTACTGGATTGGAGCAGAGCTCTTCAACCGCATCATGTCAAATCGAAAGTATTTGGCCAGAACAAAGGCCATGCAGATCCGTATGAATATCTCCATCTTAGAAGATTGGGCCCGGACGAATAACAGACAGGCAGAGCACTTTGAAGGAGGTGAAATGCGCTCTTCAGGGGAGTCAACAATGGACGCTGCTCGAAGACATCTGGCACCCGTAATTCAGCTGCTCCAATGGCTACAGTGCTTCTCATCACTTAATGGAGATGATATGGAGGCTCTGGTTATCACACTCCAGCAGCTCAAGAGACTGAGTCCCCAGCAACTCATCCACTCAGCCAACCACTACAGGCCAGAAGTGGGCGAAAAGGGATTGCCAAAAAGTGCCATGAAATACTTGATCAATCTACAGAAAGAGGCGGCACTCAAGCGGGAGAGACGGCGGAGTGGTGTACCTTCACCACAAAAGTCAGGCCAGGACAGCACGCCAGTGACACCGGTAAAGGGCCGGTCAAACGGGAACAATCTTGCCACTCCTGGAAGTACTGTCAGTCCTCCTGAGGATGACTGGGACGAAGATGATGACATGCCAGAGCACCTGCTGCTGGATCCCGCCCTGATGTTGCCTTTCGTGCTGCCGTCGGTAACTGACATGCTTGTAACTTACGGCGCTGGACTTGGTGGACTTAACCGTGAGCGAGAGCGCAAGTATATCCCCACAGTGCCACCAGAGTTTCTTGAGAAGTTAGAGGTGAGCGGCGGAACTAGGAAGGGCCCCATGTTCGGCGAAGCAGATTGGGAGAATGAAGAAGTTTGAGGAAGTGACACCAAGACCGTCAAGAATGCACGACCAAACCGGCAGACAGCGAGACTCGACCTGGAAGATCCAATGATAGGGAAGAGTTGCTTCTGAGACTCTTTGGCGTAAGCAGCGAGGTCTCTCGCCGTTGACATTGAGGACTCAGTGATAGAACGTGGACGTCAAGGAGCATCCCACGGGCCAGATTGGCGATTTAAGCCAATGATAGCAGAGACAACGGAAAGCCTCTTATGCAAAACTGTAAGGGGCAAAAAGCCCTGAGTGACGGGAGAAACCCCATGGTGACGGACGCGCATCCACTGCCACGTCCTCAACGTGTTGGAAGACTATCACCAGACGGTGGAGCATTTGGCAAACGGCTAATCCTACACAGTTTCCAGAGCAGAAGAGGCAAAATGGAATATGTATTCATTTGTAATTCTAGCACGAGCGAGATTGTATAGTTCGGCATATGGCAAATGGAGTCGTGCAAGGAGAATCTAAAAACCCAATGTTTTGCCAATTCTTGGTTGCTTTTTGCTACCATGATCCGTCCATGAGAGACATGTGCCAGCCCTCTCAGCTCTCCCGTTTACCAGCCACCTGATCGAACGGTGACTGTTTGACTCATCAGACTTGTGGGAGCAGAGCAAACTTGAAGCTTTGTGGGCCAAATGCGCCGTACTCCAGTCTAGCAAGGGTTACGTATCCACTCAGAACAACGCGGCGTTGTCTTTTGCTGCATGCACTCAACCGTTGGCAGTTTGGATGTAGGCTAGAGGGTACTTCTTTTCTCTTTTCCCCAATTGTGCGTTGTTTGTGTGCCCTACCTGTATCAGACCAGTCTTCAATAAGCGTTTGTTGCTTGTTCATCTAGGTTTTCCGTCACCTTGCTAGCCTCGAAAATATACAGAAGCGGCGCAGGAAAAAGAGGATAAAAATGTCATTTACCGCTATTCGCTCCTGTCCCCCGCCTCATCACCAGGAGAAGGGAAAGGAAAAGAAGTCCCCACTAACCACGCGGTAGACGGATCGGCGTGGAGGAAAATGCAGCAGCAAGGGGTTGCCCGATGAGTTGGCATCGACAGACTAGGGCATGGGTCTAGGGCGGTGACAGCTATAGTTGCACCGTTCAAAGAAGCCATTCTATGGGCAGAACGTGGACTCTCTACGGCCCCGTGGCCCGGCCGGGACGGAAGGGTACTTGCAGCCTTCCCAGTGTCATCTACAATATTTCCTCCTTTTTGTTTTCATTATTATGCAGGCTCCCTATAAGCCAAACGAGGAGAATCTCGTCTGTTCGATGTTGCCTTAGCCGGCTGAATACCAAAGCAGGACAAAGTCCGATCCCTGCATGTATCCCGGCATAAAAATGCCCCTAGGTTCGGGACCCGGTAGATCTTCCCAGGGCATCTGGATATCACACAGATCGCTCTGTAAAGATTCGCGATAATCATGTGAAGACTGAGACAAATTTCAAATTTGCTTTTTCGTCTTTGCTAAGATAGGGTTTCCCATTTTTGCTGGGGAAACGAAAAGAAGCAATTCGATAGTGCTGTATTTTGTGGTGCTTCATGTAAGGGAGAGTAAAGTTCCGTGGTGGGCCTAGGTTAAGAATGTGATTAGAGTGTATCCGTATAAGAGCTCGCATAAAATGGTCTCAACTAAGCACAGCCTATCGGGAGATCATCATCAGAGTTTGACCCAGAGCTAGGGAACCACCAACTCAGTAGTCGTAAACTCATAATTATATCGAGAAGAGTTTTTGGGTTTAATTGTAAAGTCAAAGCAGTAGGTGTCAGGACCAAAGATGAGCGAGTGTTTATTTGCTCATCAGTATTCCGTTACAAGCACGTGAAACTCATGGTGACGAACTGATGATGATACGCATAGAGGAAAAACAGAGTTTGATAGGCGTTCTCATGTATTAAAATAAGTGGCGTTGGACTAAGGCTCCGGGAGGGCTGCAAAGTTGGTTGTGTAGCTGTTCTAAAAAAGGCGATTGCGTGGTTTACTTGCAAAGTAATACGCTCTCGCTCAACCACACTAGGGCATATGATCAGAGTTCTGTCTTTGTTTTGAGGCTGTTGTCAAGGAGTCTCGGCTTCGGCTAAGTGACTGCAGGCTGGGGCGCTATTAGATGTGTTCCAGAATAATTGACTGTCGTTGAATCAATGGATTGGAGCGGGAAAGAGACGCGTAATTGGAGAGTGCGAGGCTACTGTGAGACCAGGCTATCCCGTCCCGTGCTGTCTTATCCTCGTTCAATGCAATGTGATGCTGTGTGCTGTGTTGGGTGATGAATGGCCATCGTTTGGTGGTGTCTGGTCGCGGGTACCTTGCAGACCCTACCTCTTCTGGACGGCCCTATCGCTAATCCTGGTCGGTATGGATGACTCTGACCTTGGGTATCGATTGGATCATTGTGATAGCTCACAGAGGCCCAATAAACTCTCCCCGAAACCCTTTGCGGCATGGTTGGAAGGGATGCTGGCTGGCAGAAGAATTCGCTCTCTGAATGGTTGAGGAAGAGAGGACAGAGAGATGAGACTCGAGGCTTATCTGTCTGTGCTGTGCTTGTCTTTGTCTTTGATTGGGGACATGTCTTAGTGATACCCTGCTTCAGGAATACAAACGCTTTGGAGGCACTGTTGGACTATCCAGTATACGGATACAGCTTATAGAATGTGATGAGAATTAAAGGACTCATCGCCGTCGCCGTTTGGTGTCTTGCTTGCAGCAGCCTCCAAACTCTATACCCTGGCTCATGATGAGGTGCAACCGGCTGTAGAGGTTGTCACCATGCTTAAAAGCGGATTGTATGTTCCGTTGGGTCTTCATTTTGGAGGCTGCCAACATTTCTTTGTGCCTGAAGAGCGAGGAGGGTGGTATGGGAGTAAAAAGGGTTACATGGGATGCATGCAATTCGCCGGCCATCCATTCATCAATGCCTCACCTGACTGAGCCTTTCCGGGTGCCTTTTTCTTCCTGCGCCCATGACTAACCCTGCGTTGATGTGTTGTATTCTGGTCGGTCACGTTCATTTATTATCTGTGATTACCTGATGGTCAACCTCCGACATTTCGTCCTGTACGTGGTTAGCCGGGTGTAAGTGCGGTGTGGATTCGCCCAACCCACACGTCAACCACATCGAGCCATTGAGTTTTCACCGTCTCGACTCGCTTCGTTTGTCTTGCCTTAGCTCTATGCTCGATACCCCATAGCTCAAGTTACTTACCGCATGTAGCGGGCGGGTTCTTGCCGTAGCCAACGGAAGACCGTGGAGTCGGTGGGTGATGTGGCTGTCAGTAAATGGACCAAAGAAAAAAGAGAAGAGTGAAAAAGTCAGGTTTTGTTTATTTTTTTCTCGGTTGTGTTGTTGCATTGTCGATGAGTCGGTCTAGCAAGACTAGTCTAGTCGTCAGTAGTAGAATTCATATGATGTATAAGGAACGCACTCCATCTCCATCTTGAGATCGATTCGCCTTGCTTGGCTTCCCCATTGCTTGTTTGATCATACTTGTGAGACCGTCATCTGTGCCTTCCATCAACCGCACCACATCTCACTCTACATCGACCGTTATTCCCACCTGCACACGACTTTACGACCTTGTCTCACGACCAATATTTGAAGAAAATTCTAAACACGGGACATTTCAGTCTCGATCAATGTTGTGCCAGCCTTTTGAGTTTTCGCTACAGAACGATCCTTGACCATTTCTTTGCATACCCGCAACCTTCAACTTGACATCCGCGAGATTGCATTGTCTCATTCAAGTCTAAGACCTGGGCGACTCGACTCGACTCAATTCAATTCTGATCGACCTACGGAGTAGTTTCGATAGGTCTAAGTTCCAGTTCAGTCCAGTCCGCATTCTGGCGCTTATTCTCGAGTCTCCCTTGATAAGAGTCTCCCTTGGGTTCCCTCTGGATTCCCAACTTTGCCGCGACTGTCTATAACACCAGCTTACGGCCCTCTCCCTTTCTTCGGCTTGCTCTTAGACTCTTCACCTGAGCTATTGGGTGTGGTCTTGAGTGTGCTCGATCCCCGGCATTAGCATTGCTCCCTTGCATTTGTTACTCACCCAACCAACGTGCTGGGGTCTTACAAGCAAACTTCTATTTACACGAACAGACCACCATCCAGTCACACTGGTAGTTCGTTCAAGGTCTTCAAAACTGCATCATTCTCGTCGTTGGTCCCTTTGTTCAATTCACAAAACAGTGCCATGTTGCCATCCAAATTTGGGAGTGTGCGGCAGAAGCAGCCTGAACGCCGAACCAGTTTACGACTTGATCCCAGCATAGTGGCTTTGCGATACGAGAAGACCATACCAGCAGAACCTCCGATTCTCATTGTCTCACGAGACCCTACTCGGCTCTCACGTCGTCCTTCATCTTCTTCGGCATCATCTCACAGCTCCCGCCACCGTCCTATTGTGATTGTACCTCCTGGTATTGTTGCACCACCTGCCGAGGAGCATCCGGCCCTCCGAGGCTCATCATCATCATCGTCATCATCAGCATCAGCATCAGCATCATCACCAACTCTCAGGACTTCTCCCGTGTCAGTGGAAGAGTGGAAGCGTGATTCTGGGGTTGCTAGAAACAAATCTACTTCAACAATTCACGAAGAGGAGGACGAAGATGACCACTCGGAACCCGAATGCAAAAACAAGATTCCTGCAGTGGAATCAAACGTATCATCGCTGGTATCATCTGTCATGCCGCAGCCCAGTATGACAACGCAGCGAGACGAAGATCCATTTGTGGACGAGAATAGTATCTTCGAGCCGCTAACATCAATACCTACCGATCCCTTTTGTGTCGTGTACAACGCTCGATGCACCACGCCTCCTCCTCCTTCTCCTCCACCTCAGGAGTCCCACTCTGATACACCTTTACCATTACCTGCACCTGCAACACCTACTCGACCAAGTAGGACGACTGCTTCCACTGTTCCTCTCTCTATTCCTTACTCTGAGTGCATTGCAGGCAAAGTTCCCTCCTCCCCAACATACCCTCCTCTGTCGGGTTCTCGCTCTCACAAATCTCCCTGTTCCTCGATCCCATCGTCACCTCGTACTTCTTGTTCTTCGTCTCCCCCCACAATCTCCAAGGGCCTATCAAGATCGGGGTCCTCTCGGTTCGCTACATTTTCGCAAATGTTCAACACCCCAATTCAACCCTTGTGGCGGGGCACCGCTAGCACCGCCAATTCCAGCGCGTCTAGTACCCCAACCGTCAGTGCACAATCCACTATTACCACAGCCCCTGGCGCTACTGCCAACGCTACCGTCAACGCTCCAGCCACTGATGCCGATACGGCTGAGCTTGGGTCGCTTCCGTCGGATAAGGAACAAGGCTCTTCCCATTTTTGGAACAGGTCCCGTTCTGCCTCCACAACCTCGAAGAATAGCACTAGCACTGCTACATTGGCGAGCACCACAACCATTTTATCTAATAACGATCTCCCCTTTGTTCCCCTCGACGTGTCTATCCCCTGCGAAAGTCTCCTCGATGATGCCTTCATGAACATTGTTTCTTTTTCCAATCGTGGCAGCATCATGTTGGGAGCCCAAGACGCCGCCGCCATTGACGGCGCCATCAAACAGCACACCATGTCAATTGATTCGTCCTCTTCTACCTCAGCCTCTACAAACACCGACACGTTGGCGACCGCAAATAATGACGAGAGCGACTCGGGTCGCGCCACTCCAACTCCCACTCCCTCAACTACTGCTCCTCGTTCCATCACTCCTACTCCAACAACGCCAACGACCCCAAAGTCACAAACCCTTCCTCGACCCAGCGACGAGTCCAACGACATGAATAATTCTGTTAAGGGGGTAGGCGATGGTTCTCCTCAGGGCCTGATGTCAACCCCTGACATTCGTGTCTTGGCCGCCGACGTGGAGAAGGAATCTCAAAAGGTGAGATCGCTCTATACTGTTGGCGATGGCTCTCACGGTGAGCCTGGCAAGAGGCACTCGTACTGCGAGCGTCTTGAACCAACTCCCGAGGTCCCGTCCGAGGAGAATGAACTTGACCCGTATGGTTTTCCTTGAATGTCCCTGTTGTAATCATTGCGGACTATGATTTATGCTAACCTGCGTCTCTTCTTTAGTGTTCCAAGTCACCTTTCTCCGGCCTGGCAAATGCCCGCATCTGGAAGTTCTTCTTCCCTGCGGTCTAGAGGCGGAGGGCTCGAAGATTGGGATGATCTTGAAGGTGCCCACGTTGACCGATATGGCTTCATCACACTACCGCCACCGCCTGGCTCAAGAATGGGCACACCAACAGAGACACGGTCAGCCTCGGGCTCCCCAAGAAAACGTAGCTTGTTGCAGAAACGAGACCCCTATAGTTTGACATCCACTCTCAGTGGTAGTGGCCGACGGACTCCAACCAGGAAGGTTTCTGCAAGGTCGCTCAACACACAAACATCCGAATTATCAGTATCAACATCGCTTCGCTCATCTCGATCAGTAATACGGCAAGCCAGCAACTTGCTGCCCCACAATCGCGACAGGCGGTGGATGGACGAAGCGGGTGACATGCTCAATGCAGCCCCCAGCCTTCAGGACATCGTGGACGAGATTCAAGCCGAGAAGTTAACAGAAGTTATGAAGCGCAAGGAATGGGAAAGGTCAGAAAAATGGAGGAAAATGGCTAAAGTTGTTCGTAGGGGCGGCGAGGGTGAGGGTATGGAGTTTGAGTTCGACATGAGAAACCCGAAGCTCATTGAACGGGCATGGAAAGGAATACCCGACCGATGGAGAGGAGCAGCTTGGTGGTCTTTTATGGCCACCAGCGCGAGGGAACATGAGGGATCACCCTCCGAGGAGAGGATCGTAGCCGAATTTCATCGGCTCCAGCGACGAAGCTCCCCAGACGATGTACAGATCGACTTGGACGTGCCCAGGACCATCAGCCGCCATATTATGTTTCGACGACGTTATCGAGGAGGCCAGCGACTACTGTTTAGGGTCCTCCACGCGATATCAATCTACTATCCTGAGACAGGTTATGTTCAGGGTATGGCTTCGCTAGCGGCAACACTGCTATGCTACTTCGACGAAGAGAAGTGCTTTGTAATGCTGGTGCGAATGTGGCATCTCCGTGGACTGGCTCGTCTATATCGTCCAGGTTTCGAGGAACTCATGGCAGCCATGGGTGACTTCAGTAAGCACTGGCTCAATAAGGAAGTAGCCAGTAAGCTGGTGAGTCTGAAGCCTCCCGATACCCCAAGTTGAGCACTGACAATTCTAGGACGAGCTGTGCATTGACACTACTGCTTATGGTACACGCTGGTACTTGACGCTATTTAACCTTTCCGTACCCTTTCCAGCCCAGCTGCGAATCTGGGATGTCTTCCTCCTATTGGGCAATGACCAGTCTTCCATGTATGAATCACGAAAGTCCGAGAGCAACACTCCCCAGACGGGGGAATACGATGTTTTGCACGCTACTAGTGCAGCATTGGCTCAAGCCCTTCGAGAGGTCCTCTTGGACGCGGAATTCGAAAACGCCATGAAGGCATTAACATCAGCTATCCCTGTCAAAGATGAGGATTTTTTGATGAAAGTGGTTAAGGCGGAATACAAACTACACCACGGCAAGAAGAAGACGTAGCAAGTCTTACTGCCATGACTCAAGTCCAACGAGGGCATTCTCCTTTGTCTTTTGGTCTGCTTTCTCTTTGTACATGCGAAGCTGTATCACGATACCCTTCAAGGTTCTTTCCTGTTTTGCGTTGCGTTGCTGATACCCCCTTCATGCTGCGGCCTCTGAGGGACCACACGCCTAAACGAGGCCATTCTTTTCTTTGCGTTGGTTCATGAGTGCGTCATGGACTCAGAAAGAGGATGGGAGTTTTTCCCTTTTGGTAATTGATAGCGCTTGGAGCCACGGAACCTAATCTTGTATACCCCTCCGGGCATCACTTTGTTTTACTGTCTTGCTTCCAGAGGCTTGGGGAAATACGGCGTGTGATTGCACTTTAATGTACATGAGGAGGATAAAGATAGGGCAAAAGATGTAGAATAGGGAGAGCTGAGAGATGAACTAAGGAGCGGGCGCTATGTTAGGTTATTAGCCTCGAAGTTAATGTATAACTATGCAGTATCATTGAAGACATTTCCAGTGTTTGCCTCGCCTGCTTAGTCAGGTCCATGTTGTTGTGAATGTGCCAAAATCGAGGGCGCCCTCCTGGCATACAAGGGTCACTAACACTAGCTACATTCAACACATGTAACCATCTCAGCCTTAGCCAACTGTGGCTTGATCAGATCATGCTGGACGTGTCAGGATATGGTGACATGGCTGTGGTCGTGCACAAGACGGGTGACATCGAGGTATAACAGTCACTGTTAAGTAGTAATCGGGTGCATTTGGGCCCCTCCCAACAAAACCCAGCAAAGTTTGTTTCTCGAGGTAGTTACTCGGATCTCTGTGATCCCGTCAGCCTCATTGTCTGAAGCTGTCATTCTCTTCTACCCATCCATTCACCCCCGTTGCTTTTCTCGGCAGACTAGTCTGTGCCCCCTCCATCTCGACCGTGCTGATTGCCTCTTTGGGCATGAGTGTCCGACCCCTCCCGGAGCTCCGGTGCGGGGGAGCCGGCGCCATAGGGTCGGGAGCGGCTCACCAACGCGAGGACAAGCAGCGACCAACCTCAATTGTGGAATCACAGTCTAAGTTATAGCACAGCTAAGCAAGTTATTTATATCTAAAGTTGCTGGGATTGATCCATTGAGCTATTTGACTGTAAAGCAACCAACAGCATTAGCTGGTTCCCTGTCCTTATTTCTGGTACTATTGAAGAACAAAACAGAATTGAGTTTGACCCTAGCCTCGATGTAACCAACCTGACGATAATTCGATGGGCTATAATATGACCCGAATAAGGGAATGACGCGAGACAATAGCTTCCCTACCTAGAGATTACCACTCTATTTATCATGCCATTTGGCTGATTGCTCCCAACTTTCTTTCCATAGGCGCGCAGACGGCCGAGTTTACCCCTTCGAGACACTCCTACACAAGCCACACATGCATGATGAGAGCTGAAAACAAGCATGGCATAAATTTGCTGTGAACTTTTGAAAAGGATAGTAGCATAGTGGCTTACATGCAGAAGACCCAGCATCTTTGTTCTTGCAGAGCTCCTTCACAAGTCCATTCCTCTTCTGGTAAGTCAGATGTGTATAATGTGGCTTTTTCGTATTCTCGACTCCTCTCTCGATTGAGGACTTCTCTAAAGTTCAAAGACATGGCTGGCTTTGGGTTACAGCCCTGGCGACATGCAGGGTCTTTGAGGACTAGACCGGATCATACCCCTGTTTTACGAGGACACGAGTTTCGATTTCTGTGTTTCCAATGCACCTTGAACCTCCTCAGAATAAGCTACATACTGCTAGTGCTATGGGCGTTCAGTAGCCGCAACTCTGTTTTGGGGTGTTCCTGAGACTACTTTGAGAAATAGGCTGTGAGGCTTCCATTAGACTGAGGCTGCTCTTGTGTGGGCCGAAGCGTTTTAAAATGTGGCTTAACATTCAAAATAGACAAGGGCGAGAGTGTTCTCCATTCCTCAGTCACTGACAATTGTTTTTGTTCATTTCGCTCCGAGTCTGTTTGATGACGCTCAAATTGACTCCCTTGAGAATGTCAGTTATGCATTGCCTGAAGCTGCGAAACTTCATCTTCCTCAATCTAAGTCCATAGGGTGTCTATAGCTGTCCCCAGAACAAAAAATATTCCCCATGTCTCTCTTTCTTTCTTTCCTCCCATTGACCCTGAGCTCGAGCTCGAGCCGCTATACCCAATGCTGTTCCTCGATGCCGTGGACTCCTCCCAATAGACTGAACCGAAAATCAAAGTAAAAAACTCCATTTTGTACCGTGCCCCTACCCTTTAGCCAACCCTTGCCCTCTCCAGTGCAGCTCAACAAGAACATATATTTAAAACAAAGTTGCAGCGCCAACTTCTAAAAAAAATCCCCGGTGTAAAGTCAAGGGACCAGCTTCACCAAGTCTGAGTCCGAAATTTTAGTAGCAACCATGAGGAAAGACCGTTCAACCGGCCTGATGCGTATTTGCTTCGAAAGGTAGTACAGAGTATTGATTAGAGTATGCCTACTAATAAGCCAGGGATTGTTGATGATTCCGGCAGGGCAAATTACTCTTTCATGTTTTGTGTGATTTGTGGATTATCGTAAATTAAATGACAGCCACGCTTAGACGTGAAATGACTGCATGTGGCGCACAAGCGTGAGAGCCGATCGACAAACCCGCGTCTAGGGTGCGCTGCCATCAAGCGCCTTGTCCTTCCCCTGAATTTTCTCGCGATTTTGAGGTTTCCTCGATGCTCCGATGCGGCTTTGAATCTCCAGGTGATGGCTGCCTATAGGGTTTTTCTCGCTCTTCGCTCGGGCGACGGGGCCCTGGATACCGTGTGCCAGGCGGTGGCTCCTCTGACAATATAGCTGATACCGACTGTTTGTTCTCGCTGCCCGGTCTTTCTTGCGAGGTCATTGGCGTTGAACTGCGTATCGGTGACATTCGGCGTAAAGGTCCGCCAAAACTCTCTCTGCGAGACCGTCCCGGCCCGGTGACTCGGAAGGGTGACATGTCACTTCTTTGTCGTGAATGACCACGTCGCGATCCACGAAAAGCTGCGCTCGACGAGCTGCTTTGACTAAGAGGCGGAGGTGATCGATATCGCTGCTCACTGCGGGTGGGGGAAGGGGCATGATGCCCTGTTGCTTTGCGCTTTCTGGGAGTTTCCCCTATAGTCACAGAAGCCATGTCAGTTCACAGAGAGTCTCTCTTTCTCTTGGTCTTGGACGAACCAGAAGGACTTCCGGGTCGGTTCGAGCTTCCGCTAGCTTGCGATGTTGGCGGCTGCCAGTGGTGAAAGTATATCGAAGGACTTGACTGGGGTTCTTGCTGCTGTTGCTGAGCTTGCTGCATATGCGGATGCTGATGCGAGTGCATCGGAGGAGGAGCGTGTGCGGGCTGTGGTACGTTGGTGTTGAGGCTCGGTAACGTCGACATGCCCATGGGCCGTCCTATAGCGCCACTCACTGTCTGGCCTCGAGGCCTTGATGGTGATGGTGGATACACATATCCGGCTGCTGGAGTCGATGCAGATGGGATACCCGGGTGCTGTGCGTGGGTATGTGACAGTGTTTGGGGTTCTCGCTGGTGTTCAGGCGACACAGGCCACTGTGCGGGCATAATCTGAGCACGAGGAGGAGCCTGTCCAGGAGGCATAAACTGCTGAGCCCATTCCAGGGCAGCTTGTGGCGCGATTCCTCCGCCACCCATGCCTGCAAATACCAGAGGAACCATGGGAGGAGGTATACCTGCCTGAAGCGACGTCCGCAGCATATCCATTTCAACTTTGCGCTGCTCTAGACGCAAACTCTCCTGTCTCGTCCGCTCTTCTTCCTGTTTTCTCTTATCCTCTTCCGCCCTCGCCTGTAGCCAATGTCTCATGGATTCCTCTGCTCCTTGCCATTGCTGAGGTGGAGCAGGTAGCTGGCCCCATGAATCCCTCTGATGGTGACCAGGAGGGCCCAAGGATGGCTGTGGCGGAGGCGGAGGAGGCGGATGGGGTGGGAGGTGTGCAGATGGAGGAGCACCTGCCGCCGGGGGCTGCTGGGGAGGAAGAGTCATGGCCGCCGGCGGAGGCAGGCCACGATGAGGAGCCGACATGGGCTGTGATGGTGGACTGTATCCCCGATAGGCGACAGGCAGAGAATTGTTTGCTGGTTCTCGATATATCAAGGGGGGAGAAGGTCGAGAGGTTGAAGGCGGAGTCGGGAGATCATGGACGGACTTGTAGCCGTAAGTTGGTGGCTGCTTGACGGTAAGCATCGTTGTATGGTAGCTGGGCTACGCCAGTGGGGACATTTGTACAGCAAGAGGAAATGCTTGGATATGAAAGGCGCAGGTATTGTTGAGAGGCTGGGGCTTGCTGCAATTGACTTTTTTTTTTCAACAGATAAGAAATAGTTGACTGAGTGCTGGGCAGGGAGGTGGACAATGGTGTTATACAACAAGATTGCACTCCACGCTTGAAGATCTGGGTAGTTCTGGCAGGACGGTTCAACCAGATCAAGTGGTCAAGCAAATCAGGGAGCAAAACGACAACATCGAAAAGAAAGGGTTGCCAAAAAAAATTTGTTTGGGCTGGAACTGTCTTGTGGTTCCTCTAATACAAGTCTCAACTAGGGACTGGAGTTATGAAAAGGGAAAAGATACAGGCGACAGGAATATAAAGTAAATGATATCAAAGAAGGAAGAAGGGGGGAACAGAAAGAAGCGGCGTACAATTTGGGTTGTGGATATGCAAGCTTTGTATAAGATGGCCAGAGGTGACGGGCGGCGAGCTGGAGATGTCGGCCAGCTTCAGAGTTGTGGCGGTCGAGGTGAGCGGGGCCGATGAAACCAGTTGACAAGCAGGGCCAAGTTCATCTAGAACCAGTCATGGATGGCTCTTCCACATAGCACACATGGGGGGCACGCGCAGAAAAGAACTGTCAACGAGTGCGAGTTAGTAGGAAGGTTGTGTGAGAAGTGGAGAAGATCTAAGGCTGACAAGAGACGACTAGAGACGTTGAATCGATTTGAATGGATTGGGCCGAGATGAAGGACAGAAGGCCTAGATATGGAAAGTTCCGCGGTGAAGTAAAAAAAACTGCGAGAGAGATTGGAGCTTTAAGCTCAGCGAAGTTGTTGAAAACGATGGAGTAGTGAGCAAGAATGCATCAAAGGATAACAGCTTAAGACGCAGGTACCAGCCAGCGTGGTGTATTGTCCTGCGAATCACTCTTGTTATTCACAACTGAATGGGTACGTCTAGGTTCTTGTTGACATCGATGATTGGGAGTCTCCAAGCAGAGCCGTCCTGTAAGTTTAGAAAAAGGAATGTGTCGAACAGTACACTCAATCGAGGATATATTTCGTCCTGTTCTGTGTGGTTGGTCGTCCTGTTCAAGCTAGCTTCCCACTGACAACTGAGGCAAACGGGACGAGGGTAGCTTGCGGACTTCAGGGAGCTATGGCACGAGACCAACGGCTTCAGGGACCAAGGTTTCTAATGAACGAATAGGAGGGAAACCCAGACAACAGGAACAGGAGAAGATAGTCGATGATCCTCGATAGAAGATGGAGGAGAGAAGGGAAAGAGAAAAAAAAGAGGGCTGAGCAGCTCGAGTGAGCTTTGGCATGAGTGGAGAGAGGAAGAGTGAGTGGTGGAAAGTGAAAGTACACGCACACGCCCGCACACGCCCACCCGCTTGCTTATACGCACATCATCAAGCGCCGGCCGCCGAGTCGCTCTTTGCCGGTCCGCATCTTGACGCATTGGGGTCGTAATTTAACGGTCAAAGGCTCTTCAAGACAGAGTGGAAACGCTGCATTGTGGGAACTTGCCCTGAGCGGGCAGGGTATGCTCAAACTAACAAAATGATTAGGGACCAAAGGCCAAGAGACCACGGCCATGACATGCACCAAAGCACTGGCTCAAACCTCCATATCTGGTCAGAACAGTCCGGCATTAGACATTTAAGGCAAGGGCTAGAGCAAATATCGTTCCAGTACTCCGTAGAAAGAACAGCCATGCTCTAGATCATCTCACCAAGTACCAGTATGGCAACTTTTGAAAGTCAAGGATAAAAGCGTGTATCAGAAGAGATTTGACAGATTTCGGGACACATGGTAGGGACAAGACAAAACACTAAAAAGGTAGTTAACCCAGAAAGCAGGGGTCGGTATTGTAGGGGCAGTGGCAGAGACAGACCAAAGAAGTGGCTGAGGGGGTCCAGGGCTGGGATGATTGCTGCCATGGAGATAGAAAACCCAGACGGTCCCATCGAATTGAATGTGCGTCGTGCATGCTTCTGGGGATTCGAGCAGCCAACAAGAAGACAGGATGGAGGGACCAAAAAGGGTACAAGTTTGGGATGAATACCTAGATTATAAGAAGTGGAGTGGCATCGGGAACCAGGGAGGGGCGTGCACGACGTGGTGAAAGAGGTGTGTAGATTGCGGTGCGAGAAGCAATAGAAATACAAGAACTACTTCATCAACACATATCCAGATACAACATCAGTATGTGGTAGTTAGATGAAAGTTACTAGTCCAAGCCCAATGGGATCGTTCTCTCTACTCTTCTCCTCCCTTTTGTTTTCGTTGCTTGATGTTCTCGAAAGCTATGGTGAAGATCAGCAAGACAAAGGATGCTGCAGACACTCTTACCCAAGGACTCTTGTTAATAAGCTTTCTTTGTACCGACTGACTCTGCACCTTACCCCCAAGCCGCAGCTACGAGCTACTGACACGAGCGCCGAGGCAAAGTGTCCGAGCAGCTGCAGCCTCTAAACATCCTGTCCAAACAAGGCTCTCAGCCTTGTTATGATACACGGGCGGGCTGGCAAGACATGTTGCTCGGATCCGGTAGTTGGGCGGTAATTCGAAAGCCATCAATCGTGTAGTTATACGGAGGGTTAGACGTGTGGAAGCCAGACGTGTGGAAGCCCCACGAGTGGCTTGATAGGGTCCTGAAATGTACATACGCCAGGCACTTGTGGCAGGCAAACAATAATTTGGATGTTATTTTTTAGCGCATCAGCTTAATTCAATGCAGTTAGGTTGATGATAGGGCGTGCAGAGCTTGATCGAAATACGTACTCTGCCTACCAAGCTTTCCTCAATCTTCGTATCCCCTGCCTTTCGGCTGCTTGTGATTCTTGCTTCGTTCTTGTCTTCAAGTTTTACTGTTAAGGATGCAGGGTGATGTCGGGGCTTGGTCGTAGTAGAAATTCGAAACAGGACATGTTGACCAAATCAGGTCGTAATGCAGCTTCTATGTTGGATGAAAACATTGGGTTTCGAATGACATGGTGCAGTCGAAGTCGTGGGCCTTGTTTGAAATGAAGCTTCAGACTCAAGCCGTTTGTGTGTCACAAGGATGCGACTCTAATCGAAGCACAGGAAGTGGATGAAAGCATGGATCGAATTTTGAAAATGCCCAGGCTAGAAATCTTAACAAAAGCTGTTGCACGAAGCGCGGTTCCCGTCGTAGCCGGGTTTAAGCCGCTCTCTGGTAAAGTACTAGGCTCGAATACCTGTGGCTTGCGATCTATTGTTTCGGGTGTGACGGGGGATACTACATGGATAGAAGGATCGAAGAATTGCGACGGTCACTGAAGTCTTCCACGAAATAGCGTATTCTTTGGTTTGAAGCAACTGGGTTCCTCTCTGCCTTACCTAATATAAGGTAAATACCCTAAGACAGGCAGTAGATTGCATGAGCCTAGGTAGGCTCCTACTGTCTTTGGCTGTTGCCCGCATCTCGCTTCTGCAAGGACCTCACATCATCTTCTGCTGTGATGAACCAACTTTGGCAGGTGTTCGTACATATTTGTAGAGCCTTGGCAGAGAAAGGTGATGACAGTTGAGGGAAAGAGAAGCTGGCAGTTGAGCCCCGAGCCACCCTCGCAGTAGCCTTGGATTTTGGGGCTTTGCCTGGGTCTAGGCCAAAATGCCTTACAATTAGCTTGTGACCAAGTTTCTTCAGCCGCTCCTTCCGACCTCATGTGGCGCTCAGTTTGAGCAAGCTAACTATCACTTTGTGTGGTGGGCTTGCTTACACCCACCACAGACGTCCCCTTTCATGTCACGGTTCCGCGTTTCATCTTTGCAAATCTCCATCCTGCCAACCCACTTTACCGAAGTTACAGGGAGATATATTTTCCCAACTGCTGAATGCTTACGCATTAAGGGAATTGGCCAAGATGAGGCATTGTCAGACACTAGTCTCCAGTCATGTCATGAATTGTCCGATCCTATCACAAGTCAATGACTACTGACGGCTGGCCGGTGCTCACGATCTCCAGTAGCAGCCCAGCATCATATTTCGTCATTATAAAACCGTCTCAAGCTGTTGCAGGTCTAGTCCTTTCCCAAACATACTCATGACAACGGGCCAGATGCCAGAGTAACCCATGGAGGCCACCAGGCCTGCTTGCCTTAGTAGTCTTGCCTTAGTAGTCAGCCTTTCCAGGATCAGGGTCAACAATGATGCCCAGGTTTGGTCATGATGCATTGGTCGAGGAAAATTGGCACCCTCTTTCTAGTCAATTCAATCTAATACCAACCCTTCTACAGGACCTCGAGGCGCCTGGGTGGTAATCTAGATTAGCGTTGCTCAATGCTCACCAAAGTGATGGGCGGGGCCTTCCCCCAATTCATCCTTGAAGGCTTGAACCTATCGCCACGCAGCCACATTCACCAGGTCCATTGTCAAAAGCACGTTGCAGCATGGCTTTCTCGTGGTGGTGGTTCACTAGGCCACTTGAAGAATCTCTCTGCAGCTTTAGTCGAAGGCCAAGCTACCTATGTTTTCGGTAGCATGAAAGACCAGTGGAACACTCCCTCCTGACCAGGCCTGTGTGGCGTAGTGCTGTGCGCTGGAAGATTCGTCTGGTTTACTAGGATTTCTCAGCTTTACAAGCCCACAACTAGAGAGACTGATCTCGCCCAACACAGAAAAGGAAATAGGAAGCTTCTTTGAGTTAGTTAGGTAGCCAGAACCCGTCCTAGCAATCGTCATCAACGGGCAAAGATGAGCAAGCCCAGGCGAGTGGTACCCCACCCTTTGGCAAAGCCCCACCCTCTCGAAAACCGTTGCCACCCCTTGTCATGCGCCGTTAGATATCGGAAGCGCGCCACGATCCAGGTCAAGGTTCTGACCTGTGTACATACGCGGATAAGATTGTTGATCAGTCTCTCGACCTCGTTTGATGGGCTAGCTCAGGATCAACTAACTATTTCCACCCAACCATGATATCTCCAATGTAGAGCTTAAAAAACGGATGTTTACATGACAGCAGCCAGGAAATGGTTTTTCACACACAAAAAGGCGTCCGGAACTCAGGCATATGAGGTTCGGACCCACGATTAATGGAGCAAAATAGACAACAGAATTCATTTTTATTTCGGCCTTACAGGTTTAGTCTCTTGTACCTGTCTTGGCTGTCTCTAAGCGCGCTTCCTTATGTTATTATGTTTGTTTCGCGTAGAGACATACAGGGCTTTCTCAAATTCATCCCTTGCCTCTGCAGAATTGAACTACCTTGGTACTTTGAAGCGAGTCACCTGCAAGGGACGATTTGATCTGTGAAGAGGATCAAGATTCTTGGGGTGGATGCAGCGCTACTTGCACAAATTGGCTTCCAATTCGAATCTAGTCTGTCACCGGTGATATCTCTGAGTTGAGACAAGAAAAAATGTGTTGACGTTGTTGTTAACCACGTCCGTTGTGGTGCTTATTCTTCTCCCGCTTTAGCTTGTTGGGTGTGATTCAATGCCCGGGAGCCATGGAAAGTTCCTGCATAGGTGCCGCCACAATAGCATTCGATCCTTTCTCAAATATTCCGTCCGGTTTCTCTGCTTCGCAACAGCTTTGTTGTACAAGGAGATCCGTGGTGTCTCTCATATTGGACAAGTCGTACGAACTTTACTCTTGGAGTACGAATCAGGTCGAATTTCAAGGCCAAATTTGTCTTGCTTTACTAACTAGGTAATCAGCACGAACCCTAGGAATCAAAGCTTGATCAAATTCTCATCTTTCTGAATTGTTTTGACCCCTCTGTTCGCTATTGATATATGAGATCAAATGGCAGTATTGCTAGAACAACGCTGTTTGAAGTACTATCCCGGATCGCAAATTATATGACCTACAGACTCGTAGAAGTCAGCATCAAAGATGATCCCACTTCTCTAATAGTCATGCTACTCGGGTGCATCGGCCTTAGGTAGTGATGATTCTACGCAAGCATCTTTTCGCGACGATTGCATACGAATTTGTACGGGAGTACAGCGTCTCCAAATCTACCTCGGACTTCGAGTCAACATCTATGTAGGTGCATTGGTTAGTAGGGGGTGTCCCTAGTGAGGCTCCGTGCAGATCTTGTACCAATGAACATCCGCCAGGGTAAGCTCTCCCAGTTCCAAGGACTAGGGATCCCAGGACCATATCATGCTTTGTCCAATTAGAGAGCGAGTTGATCGGTCGGGCCCGAGACGCACCTGCAGCTTGGAAACCCTATGTCAAGAAGGGACATCTGAAACACCAAGTCACGCCCTGTCCCCTGTCCCTGCCCAGCTCCTTCTACGACGTTCCCCTCATTTTTGTTGTTTTGGTGGAAGTTTGTCCAAACTGGACCTTTCCTCCCATTTTCATTTCGTCCAACGACCCTTCTCTCAACTCCTTCCTTGCTCGACTTCACTCTCATCTCGTCATCTAGGTATCCTCTATCCCTGGCTTCCTGTCCCACATTTTGTCACCTCACTTGGACTCGTGCATTGTTATCCTTGTCTCCTGCAAGTCTGGATCCATCATCCTACAACACATTGATATGAGATGAATCATCTCCGTTTTACATACTTCACCCAACAGAAGCAAAATGGCTTGCCTTCCTTGTTCCGCTTGTCGCTTTTTACTGGCCGTATGCACGTCTCAACCTTGTCTTAGGTCTGCCCGCCTGTAGTTCGAACGACACAATGGATGTTGCCTCCGATGCATGATAACACCCGATATCATCTATACAAATCTCTGAGCCCGAGTTTGGTAGAACCGAGCGACTAAGTTGTCACACTAGCCATTTACACATGTCATCTAGCGAATCTAGCAAAGCTGTCCAGAGCCTCAGCCGCAAGCTGAGAGCATCGGCATCCATACATTATCAACATGCACTGATCCCTTTTCGGTATTGTCGTGGACCTCCAATTTGCAATCCTGGTCTCGTTCGGCCAACGCCTACCAGCTTGGCTCAAACTTATGATGCGCTGATTCAAATAAAACACATGCGTGTGAAAGGAACTCGCGCTTCTTGCCACACCATGCCAGCTGTTGGAACGGGGGGCTGCCTCAATCAACTTCTACGTCCGTCTTCGTCTGGTGTCTTGTTAGATAGCTCCTTTACATCTAGGCACTTGTCTGTCGGATAAGAGCACACATGGACGTGCTCCATCATGGAGTTTCCTTGACAATGAAGGAATGAGATTGACTTTCAAATCTTTTCTCTTGATCAGAAATACAGTATGCCTGTCGATGGTCCACGATTAGACCTCTTGCTCTGTGGCTTCCATAATTGCTGTTCATTTTGCCGCACCTTACGGTACATCAAGCAGCTCAATTCCGCAGATCCTTTACTCATTAGTCGCAGCCCAGGATTTGCGGCAGGGCTCGCTCAGGCACAGATACATGACCTATCTTAGTATACTCGTTTAATTTACCGCCACTGATCAAGTTGCAAGCTCTTGTTCGCCAGTATGAGCTGATGGATCGGCAGCTAGCCTTTAAGCGACTTTCCCACCCACCCTCGTGGTCGGCCCAATCCGATGATACCCTTGTAGTTTTTGGATCTAACTAACCCGATCCATGTGCGGGTCTGGTCTCGACGGGACCCAACTCTAGGGTGAGAGCAACTGTATCCAGTCAAGGGGTAACTTATGGAGAGGTGCGAGGTGTCAGGCAATTCCGCTTTGCCCAACACAGTCCAATGAACCCCATGTCGTTGGTTGACTGAGAATACCGAGTCCAAAGCCTGCACTTGTGATCACAACCACATACTAGCAATCTTTGAATAATTGACAGATTCGGTCTCGGGTAACTAAATCAGGATACGAAACTCGGCTTTGTTTTGCGGGAACCCACTGCTATAATGTCTGTGTATCTGGCTTCCGAGATTCTCTGGTGACCGGCTACTTGCACCTAGGCACTGTTACACTACTGGCCTTTGCGGTCTACCTGCAGAGTAGATATCTACCCTGCCAGGCTACAGAGCCAAAAAGCTTCACCCTGTATGAAGTACCGAATCGACCACAAAAATTTCCGCATCAAACAAGAAATGGCCATGGTCGATCACCAGGCTACCGGGCGTGTCGATAAGTAAATGATTCGATAACCCACATCTCAACCTCGCCGCGCCACAAGCCCTTGATTATTTGGAGCGATCAAGATCAACCAAGTGATTCCCCTGCTAGCGCTCCCCGTCCCATCTGACATGTGTCTATAGTGCCAGAGCCCACGAGCCCCAAGATTTAAGGCAAGCCATCGTGTACTGTAGGGATCGACACAGGAGGCTGCACTGGATGCCAGGAATTGTCCTTCTCTGTTTGGTAGTCCGGACTTGACAAAATCCTACCCGCCTGACTAACAAGGCCGGCTTCCGTACCAGAACTCGCAGCACGGCTGAGCTCCTTTGTCTCTGTCGATCATCTTTCCCTCCATTGATATCATCCCAAATACGAGATGCTGTTTCTAGATGTTGACTTCAGCCTGGCTTACTGGCCTAGCAACAAACAATCAAGGAACAAGGACGCGTATCTGTTAGTCCACGGACCATAACTACTCTCGCTACGTATGCTCCCTTGCCTCCCAGTTGCTATACCTGGTCGTTCCGAGTTTCAAATTTTTATTAGAAAGGAGAGTGACCTTGGATCATGAGACCTCGTCTTAATGTACCAACAGCTTGAGCTCTGACTGAACTATGACGAAAACAACATCGGGGAAAATTGCGCACCGCATGGTTCACAGAGACAAAAGGCCGCAATGTTGCCACGACTGTGTTTTCTTTCCTGTTGCAGCCTAAATCAGGTACTGAACTGGCTTAACTCTCAGTGGGCTTGCACATTGCCAGCTGAGAACCCCTTCCCCTCCACAGTGACATCTGCATGCCTTTACGCGAGATCGAATCCTTGAGCCAAGTTTTTTTCATTGACCAACCAGACGAGCCGGGATCTGCCATTGATCGAGAATTGATCGGTTGGTCAGCTTACACGTCAACTCCTTTTCCGCTTCTCCACCCAACACCCTCGCCACTTGTTGTGACGGTACGGTATGTGTGGCTATCATCCCGTCGACAGCATGCAGTCAGGCAGTAGGGTAGGGTCTGGCCTATCTTGAATGGATGTCGTCGGAGACTCGTCTCATCTAAGTTAAGTTAATCTCGGACACCAATGCGCTGTTTGTCGCCAACGGCCGCTAGCGTGAGTCCCCCATGTGGCTCCTCGCCTCCGTCTTACCCTTTACTCCATGTCAATCATGTCCATTCAATGGCTGTGATGATTAAGCTTCGTTCAACTTGAATTCACTACACCCTCCAATCCTTATGGTGTCAAGCATCGGCGAACTGGCGTGGAGCTTTGTTCGAGGTAAACCGAAAGACACTGTATACTATTCACTGTGCATCTGTCAACCGAGACTCCAGTTCCCGAGAGCTCGGAAGGGTATAATTCCATTGTCAGGTATCCTCACAACGTTCTGTATTTGTCATGCTCAACTTTCACAAATCCATTCCAGCTAGTTCAACTCTACTGTAACCTGTGGCATGCTCTCCTGTTCTTTTTGGCGCTTGGGTCCCAAAACAGTGGACCATGTTATCTATGCTGAGTCGATGATTTCCGCGAGAAGAGTAGAATGAAGCAAAAACTAGGTATCTTGCAAGGCTCCAAACAGCCTACCACACAGCATTCACCCCCTTAGCCATCAAGAATTGAATGTCGTCGCTCACCTGCGCCTCAACACAAGCCCCATCCTCCTCGAATGCTCCTCGCTGAAGTAAAAACAATTATAAAAAGTGTAGATAATGCCCAATAACATGAAGGTTGTGAGGCGGGAGAAAGCTCTTTTCGCGCAACCGTATAGAGTGTCTTTTTCTTTCTCTCGCATAATCCACCAAGTCCATGAACATCAAGTTCCGTTCCACCAGTCATCCTCAACAATCCCTGCCATATTTAAACACGACCATAAATTCATATCATCCATTGGTGCTCCCTTTGCCTTGTTGGTAGTATAGGTCTATGAAACAGGTCAGGTCAGGTGCCATAGATAGTCATGTTGGGATTCAGAGCCTGTAAGAATCTTGTTCCATCGGACAATTGATGAGGCTTTGCCTGATCTTGTCAGGCCAAGGTATCTCGATTGTCTTAATGAGGAAAAATCCGATCCTTCAACGATGAGGCAGAGGACGTCAGGCTACTGCGTTTGCTAGAGTCCTTTCCAGAACTGTAAGAGTTGTTCTCCGCTTTCTGGCCCTCTTCAACAAGATTCGTTGTGCTCTGCCGTTGCGGTTTTTTGAGAACACCTCGCGACTTGTCATTAGATACGTTGCTAAGCGATGGCCGCTCGCTGTTTGACTCGCTGTTGCGGCGATTTTTGACAAGCTTTCGAGGCAGTCGCTTCTGTGACTGAGAGGTTGAGCTGTCTGCGATTGACGCCGTGTCTATAGACCGATCATCACTTGAAACACGGCCAAGGCCAGAGGCATTCATTGAGTGAGGTGAACTGCCATGTATGGCTAGTGGCGATTGCTCTTGTTCTCTGTTGTAGACAGGGCTGTCTTGTGCTTGAAGAGCCGTCTGGTCAACCGGTTGGTTGAACACGGCTTCTTCCTGCATCGGATCAAGAGACATGTTGGCCAACCCCTTTGTTCCCGTACTCGGTTTGACCACAGGAGATGGAAGAACAAGCGATGAGTTAGATCTGTGAGTAGCGACCCCGGATTGTGTGTGGCGGCTGGGTGTGGATGATGACTCGTGTTGCACTGGAGGAGAAGATTCTGGTTTTGGCGGTGGGTGCTGCGTCATGTTAGTGAAGCTCCCATCCAGTAATACTGGTTTCCCTTACCTCAACGCTGAGATATGCGTCGAGCTTCTTTTTCAGAATCTCTGATCTAACTGGCTTCGCGAGATAGTCATTCATGCCAGCAGCCAAGCACTTCTCCCTGTCCCCTTGGATAGCAGAAGCCGTCATGGCGATGACCAAAATCGTGCGCACTGCATCGAGAGAGTCCTTCCGGATTAGCTTTGTCGCCTCATAACCGTCAAGAACCGGCATCTGGACGTCCATCAGGACAACATGGTATGGCTTGCCCTCTTTGGCCTTTTGCCGGAGCCCTTCCACAGCCTTGAGGCCGTTGTCGTATGCAACCACGCCCTTGTACCCCAATCTCTGAACGTATTGTATAGCGATCTTTTGGTTGATCGGGTTGTCCTCAGCAACACAGATGCGAATCTCATCCTTGGGTACCTTAGACAAGTCCAGATAAGGGTTTGGCGATTCCGCTCTCTCCACAGGTGAAGTTGTTGCGTAGTATCGGTCGACAGATGGCGTAGCCTTGGTCTGCGCATCTCCTGCAGCAACATCAGGCTTGGCCTTCTCAAACGTGACAGTAAACCAAGCTGTTGTGCCCACATTCTCTTCACTCTCGAGCCGAATCTTGCCCTTCATCATTGTCTCAATGAGAGACTTGCAGATGCTGAGACCGAGACCGCTTCCACCGTATTTTCTCGCTGTGCTAGCATCCGCTTGGCTGAAGGGTTGGAACAGTTTAGCCAGCTGCTGAGGAGGAATGCCGATGCCAGTATCTCGAACCCAGAAAGTGAGGGTGGCGTGCTCCTTTGTCTCCTTGTCCAGTCGAGCACCAATAGTGATCGAACCATCTTCGGTGAACTTCAGACTGTTTCCAATAAGATTGCCCAAAACCTGGTGTAGGCGGATAGGGTCGCCATAGATTAGCATGGGTGGTAGGTTGATGCTTTGTACGATCTTGACATTCTTCTTGGACGTCTTCTCGCGATTGCTATATGAGACGGCCCGAACAACTTCGCGGACCATGTCCTCGGGGTTGAAGGCAATGATGTACAACTTCATCTTGTCTGCCTCCATCTTGGAGAAGTCCAAGATGTCATTGATTACCGTCAATAGCAGATCAGCGGAGACTCGAATCGAATCGGCCATCTCGAGTTGATCCTTATTCAGATCACTGTCGCGGAGAAGCTCCGAGTTGCCGATTACGCCATTGAGAGGAGTGCGAAGTTCGTGGGAGACATTGGCCAAGAAGATGGATTTAGCCTTCGCCGCTTCCTCTGCCAGCTTGACATTTCGCTTGGCTTCCGCTTCCGCGTTCTTGGCCTTTGTCTCTGCTTCAAGGGCCTTGGCAAGTGCGCGCTTTTGAACGGCTACCATAGAACGGTTTTCTGCAGATATTTTCTCGACATTCTTCATCGCAAGGGCGTTCGAGTAGCTGATGCCAATCTGGTTGACAAGAAGCTGTAGGACCGTGACGTTGCGATCTGTGAATGCGCCCGGTTCACCCTCCAGATAGAGCACGCCAAGGAGAGGCTTGTTGCCATGACAGATCGGAATCGCAATAATACTCTTGCCAACGGGGTTTCTCTGAAGCCAGGACTCGTTGACATTGCCGAATCTCTCGTCAGATATCAAGTCGGGGACAAAGACTGACTCAAGGAAGCGGGTAGAGTAGAGAACAACATTCTCTGCAATAAGTGAGGTTCCTGATATGGGGATACCTGGTATATGGGCGGAAGCTCCTTTCTCAGGATCACCACTGGCTGCCACACACCAAGTGTCCATGTCGTTCTCTTGGACAACAATGGCAGCCAGCGTAGCTGAGCCACCACAAGTCTGTAAGATGACGTCGCACATAGTCTTCAAAAGCTCGTCGACTTGCAGCATAGAGGAGATGACCTGCGACGAGACAAGAATGGCGTGCAGATCGATCATATCGAGAGCAGGCAGTCCCGCCCCGGGCTCGGCCTGAATGTTCATTGAGCCTCGCCATGCCCCTATGCGCTCGCCCTTGTTGAGGTCGGCCATGTTCATCGTGTTGGAAGGGATGCGTGCAAGATCTCCACCGTCCTCTGCCTCTCCAGTCCTGTACTGCACTGAGGTGGCATCAGCGACAAAGTCGGTTTGAACGCCTGTATCGCAAGTACGGTAGTTTCTTGTAGGACCATGCAGTAACAGGCTGTGTTCCTCCTCGATGGCTTTTGAAACACCGAGAGCCCCCATCTGCCGGAATAAACCAACTGCTTCAAGAAGCGCTGCTCGAGCTGACCGGCGCGCACTTCGTCGGATGAACATACCAGCCATAAGATAATTGCCAAGGGCTTCATCAAAAACGGAATTATGCTCAGCCGCATGGTCCAAGGCTTGCTCATAGTGCTGAATGGCATTCCCATGGTTCAGGGATAATTCCTCAATCTGTGCTTGTAGAAACTTCATCCAACTTAGGTAATTCATGTCAGAAACAGTGCACCACTCGTCCATCATCTTCACATAGTGGCGCAGTTCCTTTGTGACCTCTTCGACCTGCGAGGAGAAGTCTTCAGTTGGAGAGCAGGGAAGTTGAAGCTTCTGTAGCAGGTATCCAGCACGAGCGAGACCGTGGAACAACAGTATCAACCTACTGTTGTGCGCTGACCATAACATACTAAGCTGATCAACGGCGTGACTTCCAATTTCCACGGCACGCTCATAATGTCCGTAAAGGAATAGGGGTATGATCTCAAAGCTCTCATAAAAGGTGACAGAGCGGTTGCTCTTACGGCTGCAGCTGATCAGCCATTTCTTGTAGTTCTCCGCGTTGTGTGTCTCGTCGTTCATGGCTTCCAAGGCGTTGCTAGTGCGAGTCTTGCCCTGTAGAGCCCGGCAGAGCTGTCTGACGGCAATGAGAATTGAACCTCCTCGAGAATCAGCATACCAATTGGGAATTTCCTCACAGCCATATTGACAGAAGCCTTCGAGGTCTGAACAGGTTTCTCCGCTGAAAAACTTGAAAACCGAGGACACGCCGTAGCTCATGATGGTTGATATCCTGTCACCAGCGACTGATGCATACTCCACGGCATCCTCCATCTGAGCCATAATCATGGGCATCGTCATGTGAACATGTCCGATACACATTGAGTAGAGCATCAAACCACGGGCGAGAAAGAAAGGGTCTCGAGATTGGTAGAGCAGCTCTTGGGATGTATTGCCTAGCTCCACCGCAAATTGTGTCATATTGAACCGGGACAATGCAATCATCGCGAGATAAAGGAATGCCATTCCAGACTGTGGATACGCGCCCCTTTCGATGTGCATCTCGACCATCATGAGAGTGAGATGATAGTACCGTAAGCCGTCGCTCCACCAAGCAGCGCTAATGGTTTCGGCCAGCACGGCTCCGACAGGTGCGACGCCAGGATCCTCTGCTTGCTTATAGTTGAGAAGTTCGCCACGTCCCATCGTTTGAATTTGGATTGATAGGCGCTCGAACTTCTCGTCGCACTTTTGGAAGCTTGGCTCATCATCGACAGTGACCCCAAGGCCGACCAGGCAGTCTTTGAGTGAAACAAGAGCAGAAGCGGAATCACCACTCTGGGCGTATATTCTTGATTGCAAGACGTATGCCGGTGCTTTGTCGAATGGTGATTTCCCATTCTTGAAAATAGTGTCGAGAATCTCATTGGCCGCGTTATACTGACCCATGTAAAGATAACACTCTGCTGCTCTGAGGTGGAGCTGCATTGTTTCATCGTAGAATACATCTTCTTTGCCGTCTGTCCAGGGATCGTCCTGGAGGAGAGTAAGAGCAGTATTGTAATATTTTGCAGCTGTGGGCTTCGCACCGCTCTCTGCGGCGGCTTGGGCGCAGCTCGTCAACAGTTTGCGATATTGGCAACGATTTGAAATCCGTCTCTTTATGATGTCAACTGCTTCGCAAATATGCGAGGCTGTGTTGTCCAGCTGTTGGTTTTCGCTGCCATAGTATTTTTGAAGTGTCTGGGCAATAATGAAATGCATCTTCCGAGAATTGCATTCCTGCAGGTCTGCCGAAGCATGAATGTATCGGTCATGGGCAAATCGAAATCGATCATCTGTCTCACTAGGCACAATTATATAGGCTTGTATGGCTGCTTGAAGACCAGCAATTGCCTCTCCTTGCGAATAGGTTTTGTGTGTAAACGTCGCACAACATGACCCCTTATCATCCTCATGGTAGTCAAACTCACCCCCCATCAAATGACAGATGAGTTCAAAGGAGAATGAGTTGCCGATAAGGGCAGCCCAAGCGAGAAGAGTCCGCGCTGCTGCAGGGAGCTCTGACAAGCGGTGTGTTATGAAGCCTGTATCAAGTATGTCGTAATCTTTTTCCCCTTGGAATTGCTCAAAAAGTCTGTCAAGGTCATAGTGCCACTGACTGTCTCTGTAATCGTACCAGATACACTTCTTCCGGTGGCAAGCACTCAGCATCTCCCGCATGTAGAATGGATTACCAGCCGTCTTGGATTGCAACACCAAAGCGAGAGGCAAAACTTCTTCCTTTGGTCGGCAAAGTGTTGTCGAGACGTATTGAACTATGTCGTCTTCGACCAGGGGTGATAATGTTATTCGCGTGACCAAAGGACCGCCCGAACGAGGGTACTCTGCTGGTGGCAATTAGTCGTATTTCATAGGAGTAGAGCATCTATTAGTACATACCTTCGCCCTCAGGGGGATGAATCATGCTTTGGATTTTATCCCATGTGATGTCTTCCGTTCGGTAGGTCATGATGATGACCATTTTCATCCTCGAAGCGATGATTTGGGATATGAGCTCCATTGATTCATCGTCGGCAAAGTGAAGATCATCCAAGCAGAAACAGATGAACTTGTGTGCGGTGAACACGCGAAGTACATCTAGGAATATGTTCATCAACCGCATTGTCTTGGTGGATGTGCCCGTACGAAGAAAGTCTGAAGATGATTGTGAAGCAACGCTGGGGTTCCTGGCAATTGGCTTGGGTGAACTTCCAGGAGATGAACCCCGTCTTTTTAACCCAGACTTTCCATTTCCCCTGATGGCGGCGAATTGTAGAGACGATGAGATCGAACGGCCGATGGATGCTTCTGGGGGGCCGAGAAGAAACTCCGGGAGGCCCAAGAGACGGTGCAGCATTGGCCAGACGGGGCGAACGAACTGCTTAAGGCCCTGATGAAAAGGGGTCTCCGTGTTCCTCTCTCCCCAAACTTGCTTGAACAGGGACGAAAGCAGCTTAAGCAGAGGTCCAAATGCTGTTCTCCTTGCGGTGTCAAATTTCGCAGTGGCACAATAGCCCCGCCGCCTGGCATCTGCCAGAACGCTCTGAACAAGACAGCTCTTTCCAAGACCTCCTGCACCCTCAATTGTGATAACCTCACAATGGTCGCGCCGTCTAAACTTGGCCGATCCCAGCTGTCTTGACAGGCTGGATGCTGTCGACTCTACGACGCTGTGGCGGTTTTGGGAATCGGGTCCTGAGCTATCGACAAGACTGCGTGTCTCAATTGAAATTGACGCGTGTCTTTCCCATGGCCTGGCAATTCTTGGAAGGGTCCCTGATGGTGAAGATGAAATTGTATCGCCAGACACCGTCTGGGTATCCGAAAATAAGGGGTTAAAGTTGGTCTTTGGCAGCTTAGGGTCAGAAGAAGCAGTGTGGGTAAAAGAACCGCTGCGATAGTTCGTGCCATCCACAGAGCTCGCTCCCTCGCTAGAAATGTCGTCAAAAGCGGCCATATCGTTTGACAAGGTCGAGCCGTCAGAGAACCGGTTCGTATTTCCCTTCAAGTTCATGGCATGGCTTTTTGCAACGCGATCAATGACCTTGTCTAATTCTGCTTGCTCGTGCTGGCGGCCGATCATGATTGCTGGAAGCATGAAGAATGACGATACGTCCTTTGTTCCAATCCTCCACTCCTTAAGTGCCAACCAATCTCCGTCACCGAGAAACTCCTGGACCTTGACCAAATCATGGCGAAGCCCGCTCGCCGAGTGATAACGGTCTTGGACATTCCTAGCTGTGCATCTTTGTATGATCCTTCCAACCACGTCAGGAATATCAAGCCTCACTGTAGAGACGTTTGGTATCCTCCGACCAAGAACACCCTGTACGATGTCGAGGGGGCTATCGCCTTCAAAAACTGGTCTCTGAGTCAGCAGGGTCCAGAATAAAACGCCCAAAGAGTAAATGTCGGTCCGACTATCTGGCTCAGCAGGCATTCGTCCTGTCTGTTCAGGGCTTATATATAAGAGCTTGTTCTGTGCTCCGAGTTCTTTGGAAAGCGTTGACCATCCCGTGCTCGTCAGGCCATGTTCGAACGAGCGAATCCCAGACCCAAAAGACATAACTTTGACCTGCCCAGTTTCGATATTGAAGTGAAACGCATCGCCTCGAATTTCGCCATGGATCATGCCAAGGTTGTGGTGAAGAAGCTCCAGACATTGGGTCGCACCTATAGCAAAGTCTAGAAAGTATTGTAAAGAAATTGGCGGGTGCAGTTCGGGTTCGTTCTTCCGTAATGAGGTGAATGTCTCTCCTTGTGTGCGAGCTCTGTAGAAAGCCGGTCCCATGTCCAGCACTTCGAGTAGATAATTCGGTCCAGGATGCTGATATATAGAAACAACAACCTGTGCGCGATCGCCAGGAAGGGGTTGTAGCCTAATCAAGTCGATGGGTTTAACAATGTGCTCTCCTGTCGGATCTGAAGTGGCAATTAAGCTTTTAGCTATGTGAAAAGCCCGCTCCTCTCGCAGCGCGTGATATGATAACCGAGCAACGACTGGTTCTTCGATATACGCGGCATCGCTTGGTATATTGGAGGACGATGAGGCTGGGGGTGTTATTGCTTGAGTATCGTACCCGTCGATGTTCGATATTTGGGCGTAAGGTTCTGACGGCGATGGGCGGCCGGAATGTAGCCTCAGGGCGGATCCTGGGCTTGAGGCATTGTGAGAGCTCGAAGGCGAAGGTACCGACGACACCCACCGCGTGCCGATTACATGCCTAGAAGTGGTCAGAGAATGAGATGAACATGGTGGAAACCAGCTATGGTGCGAGAGCTGATGATGAAGGTTCGCAGAGTATAGCGGAGAATTTACCAGAAGTCGTATGAAGAATGGAAAGGGAGCCGGCTTTCATCCCATGTATATCCAGCTATCTGACGAAGTCGCTCGTATATTCGAGGCGGGGGATCAAGAAGGTCGTCGGTAACGAGAGAAGCACCGTCCATGATGGAGCGCGAACGACGGCGCGCCTCGTGGATATCACAATCGGTGTCGGTAGCAGGTCAGAAAGACCACGAGAAGCGATCGTGGGTGTTCAGTTCAATTAAAGTCTTAGGCACATGCAAATGAAGCGCACATCATCGGAGATATATCGGCCGTGGTTTCAGCGTTGATGGCGCAGAACAATGACTGTGAATTCAGTGTCGGAGGATGACAAATGGGAAAGCGAGTCGGGCGCAGCAAGATTCGGCGTGCATAAATAAATCAACGACAGGAAGGATATGGGATATTGTATGGAGGATCTACGTTTGGTAGGCCGAGTGTTTGGTGGAACTCTTCTGGGACAGTGCAGGTAATTTCAAGACTGTCGAAAGTGATATGATGTCTATGACGATGGAGGCTCGCTATTAAAAGGCATACGACAGATCGGAGTGGGCGAGGTCGTGGTAGGGAGTCTGGGGTAAAGAGAAAGAGTCCGTTGATCCTGCAACACTTGAGTGAAGAAATGGTGAAGTCTAAATGCAGGACAACCTGTGTTAGTGTGTGGTGGTTACTGTACCGTACCGTGACCGCCGAGCACAGAACACAGACAGGGTGGGCTGGAGTTGGTTTAGATTTGGGATGAGTGGACTTTCAAGGTTGAGGTGGATTCCCGCCCCTCCCCAGGCATTCCCCCAAGTGAGAGACAACTACGTAGTCCGTATTACCGTAACACGTAGAGATGTTGGGTTTTTTGTTTATATTAGCAGAGACATTGAGTTTGTAACTAGGTTACTTTTCGGTCCCCCGCAGAGACAGCCTTTATTCAATCGATGTTTGAACTGGACATATCCTGGCGAGTCAACCATATTCTCCATCGAGTAGTTCAGAACTAATTGGTGAGAATTACCCATGTTTTTGTGTGTGTGTGTGTGTGTGTGTGCCAGAAGATACAGGGTCCAAGTCTTGTTCACGAGCTGGTCCCGTCTTGAATTAGTAGTGGATGACGGAACAGCAAGGATATCATCCGGTTTGACAGTTGGGCCTCGTACCCATGGTGATTGGTATTCGTGGTAGTGACCTGCCTCTGGCTGAAGAAAGTGGGCGCATCAAGTGTCAACCAGAACACGTTGTGATTCATTTCAGGGTAGTCATACGCATCTCCTCTTACCCTGCATATTCAGCTTCCATTGCATCATCCAGCAGTCTTGTCTGAGTGTGCTGACTTGACCCCGTTTCAAACCATCATGCAGAAACAACTGTGCTCTCTTACCACTGTCGTCGTGAACCTCATCTCACTTCCCCACCGTCTCAGTAACCATGGATCCCATTGACTTTCTTGTTTCAGCCGGAACTCTCCAGTGTTCCTGGCGCCACTATTCCCGCTTTGGGCAGCCATAACAACTCAGCTGAGAATTTCTTATCTCCCGGTGTCTCTTTTTGCCCATCCCTTCTGTTTGGGCCAAAGCTTACAATGAACAAGAAAATTTTACCCAGTCTCGTGCTGCCAAAGGGGAAATTCCAATGTCCTATTATAGCGTACCCACAACTTCACCCATGGCCTGCTGTATCAGATCAGAATCTCATTGTTAAAGTCAAGAAGTTGTGTGGGCTTCACAAGTTCGGCTCATGCGCAATGGACCCTTGTGGCGCCTTTTAAGGGGCAGCACAACCAAGCAAGCGCTTGTTTATTGAACTGATATGTTGGTGGAATAGCTTTGGGCACGCATTCCTCTCGAGAGATGTGAAGCTGAAAGCAATAGGTTTTGATTCCGTACAGTTTCATCATCGTGGGCAAAAATATCTCAATTACATTCTCACATCTATCCCTAGATTGCCTAACGTACGTAGACCATGATATAAGAGGCAGGGGCTTATGTGTCACTGAAACATCAAGCATCCAGGAACCAATCACTGTGAGACAACAGTTCTGATGAAGAGCTAAAACACCAAAATTCATACACGAAACGATACAAACGCCCCAGAAACGCTAGAATGGCTTCAACAACGGAAACATGAACATGCTCTAAGCTCTATTGTATGTTTATACTATTATGTATCTGTATAAGATAATCCGTTCATTTGTCTAACCCTAGAGCAAAAATCCCAGATCTATCTCTATCATGCCGCGCCCTGTCAAGCGGAATCTTATATCCATCCGTCCAGCTAACTGGGAATCTTCACCAGCAGCGGCCTATGTCTCGTCATCAATCCTAAATTCGGACTCATCGTTTCTCGAGGCGCTAACTCGCTCTCCACAAAGTTTTCTTGTACACATGTCTCTTGAGATGTCAAACAACGTGCCCAATCATAAATTGCTCACGCTATACCCTCAACCCCATCTCATTGGCTTCTGAATTTACTGGGCCTTGGAGTGGCTTGGAATATCCTTGGTGCCGTTGGTCTGAGGAGGAGCAACAATGAAGTTCTGAGTGAGGCGTCGCTCAGTGTTCTGGCGGGAGTTGACAAAGTCAGGGTAGTTGAGGGTCAGCTCGACGGCACCGCTATGGATGGCATCGACGGCCTCAACACCTAGCATGAAGGAGTGGTCCTGGTTACCGACCTCGTATCGCCAGCTGCCGAATCGACCGCGGGAGAGAATGTCCATAGCCTCGAGCTTGGGGAGGACCTGCTTGAGGACACCCTCGCGCTCAAGGGTGGGGGTGGGGTAACCATGGTCGAAAGCACGATGGTAAGTAGAGACAATCTCGTCCTCGGGCTTGATCATCTCGGTGTTGATGAGACCCTGGATGCTATCCTTGAGGAGGTTCTCGACATCGACAGGCTTCATGGTAGACTGGGAAACCTCCAGCATGATAGACCAGTAAGGTCCCTCCTTAGCCTCGGAAGAAGCAGGTTTCTCACCATTGGCGAGGTAAAGGGTAGGGAGCTTGGCATCTTTCTGAGGCTGGTTGTAGGGGGAGTAGTTGGAGAAGATAGTGGCACGGTAGAAGGGACAGTTGTCCTCAGGGAAATACAACCAGCACTTGTCACCGATGCGCTCAGGGCGCTCACCTCGGATACCGACACCAATAACATGGGTAGTAGAGTAGTAAAGCTGCTTGGTGAGGCTGACAAGCTCCTGGTTACCGAGCTTCTCGGCAAGGTGGTCAACGGCCATGGTGTTGACGAGCTTGTTATAACCGATAGTGCTACCATCGGCGAAGTAGGCAATCTTCTTCTCGGCGTCAATCTTGGTGACCTCACCCTGCTTGCCGAATCGCTTCTTCTCCTTGGGAATGGTTTCAGCGACGGCAATCCAGATACCACCGGTACCATCACGGGCGGGGAATCGGAAAGTAGCGTTGGGGCCCCAGTTACCAGCGACCTTGTTGAGGATAACGTTCTTGGTAACGAGCTTAGCATCGGGGGCAGCGACGCGCTCACCGAGCCACTGGCATTGCATCTGTTGAACTATTAGTAAATTGCCTTCACCGTATTATACCAAAACTGTGGTCGTACCTTGGTGGTAGGGACGGCCCAGACCTTGTAGTTGTAAGGTCGCATGAAAATGTTGGCAATACCCTCACCCATCATGCGGACAATCCACTCGTCGAAGTCCTTGGGCTTGGTGTTGGCAACACGGCACTCAAGAGCAGAATCGATGATGCCCTCGATACAGCTGACCTGGTCCTCCTTGGGAAGCATGGAAATGTTGTTCTGGAAGGGGTAAGGAACCCATAGGCCCTTGTAGCGAACGTAGGAGATTCGCTGGTGAGTGTACCAGTCATCGTCCTTGGGTAGAGCCTCGTCGATGCAGTCGTCGAAGTACTTGTAGTGGGAGAAGATAACGTGGCCACCGACATCGTACAGCTAGAACGAGTGCATGGTTAGGTATGCGTTTGTCGAGGTTGCAAGATGACAACTTACGAAACCCTCGGGGGTGGTATCAGTGCCAGCAAGACCACCAGCCTTGTCAGAGGAATCGACAATCAGCCATGAAGGACCGTTCTGTTAACATCGTCAGTTGTAATTCTCGGCCTCAAGGTGAAGGTGGCGGTGAGGGTGAGCGCATACAATGTGGTTGAGACGCTTGGCAGCACCGAGACCAGTAGGTCCCATGCCAATAACGAGGACATCAACGTTACTGCAAATATGATAAATATCAGCAAGACTTCTTTTTGCATGAACAAACAGTGCTTTCTAGAGTACAGATGCGTTAAGCAGTACCGAACAGGCGCAAAAGCAACTCACACGTCGGCCATGGTGGGGGTATTAGATGAAGCTGAAGAGGATGGATAGAAGGCCGCAAAAGGCACAGAAATATGCAGACGCCGACAACAATGGAGTGACGGGGAGGAGAAGAAGTTGTGCAGAACAACAAGAAGACAGCGAGAAGATCAAAGTCTCGTGGTTGCTGTAGATATTGACCGCGATTGCAGAAAGTGAGGTGGCTTCAGGAGTATGGCAGAAAAGGAGACGGTAACGGATGGCGGGGCTAAAATTATTTTGGGTCCCCTCGACCCTCCTAGTCTCCCTTAGTCGGGGCCCCACCCGCGGGCCCCTGATAGATGGTGGGCGTGGGTGGCCTGGTTCTAACATGGGATTGGATGATCTATGTGATATATTTCTCTGGTTGTTGGTAGCACAATCAGGGTCAGAGTCATGATAAAGACAGGGACTCTCAGTAAAGGAGATTATTTTCAATCCAGCTTGGGTTATAGATGTGCTTACACCAGACCTGCATAAAAACGACAGTTTTGCAGCGGTTACTTTGTAGTGTTAGTCTACTAGGTAGGCGCCTACGAAGCAGATATAGAGAGGATCTGTTGTGAAAGGCAATCTCACTGCCAGGTACTCCGTAGATTGACAGATCAACCTTGTCGCCCAAACGAGGAACTGAAAGATAGCCCGCCCTGGACAGTTGGCAAGATTGCCTTCGACAGTAGAATACGAATATGACAACTGGCTACAGTACTGAGTCGCAATGTTCATATTGCATGAAATCTTAATCGATACGCTATTCGGCCTATGTGTGACGGACACTGTGCCAGGAATGGGACCAACTAGTCTCTTTTCTTAGTAGCTGTCGGGGTGGCTCCCGCCGTCTCGACCCCCCGAGATTTCGTCAACTCCAATATCAGAGGAGCGTTCCGAGTGCCGTGAGGCTGATCTTGCATTAACTTAACCCGATACCTTGGTTTGATATACTTGAAACCTCCGTTCCCAGAATAATCAACGCATTGCCAACTTTATTGCTGTGGTTTGTTGGAACTTTGGAAAATGATGGCCAACGGCATGCTTGTTGGTCAAAGATCCCACGCGATGGATTCGATAGTCTGTTGGTACTGTACAAAGTAGGTCCACAGAGTCTCTTGCTGTAATTTCCTAAGATGAGATGTAATTCAACGCTCCATGGTAGATAAGATAAGCGTCCTTGACTGGACAATTGAGCACCCCTCCTTGTCATTCTGTGCCGCTGGCCATGACCATCACCAAATTAAGAACGAAGCCACAACTCGATGCGTATTTTTGGGTTGGAGTAACTGTATGTATGTGTATCATTCTTGTCTGAGATCCGGGCGGAGGCTCGTTATACGTGGCAAACAAGGTCGTGTTCCAGAATACCCGTCGTTCGTGCAATCCGAGTTCTTCGCAATTTCTTGCAACAAGCTATCAGGAAAACGTCACTGATTGTTGCTGACGGTCAACACATGAATAATATGTAATGTCAGGGGTAGTTTGCAAGACCGGTGAGTGAGGGATTCTAAAGCAGCGATGTACCTGTACAGTGCACGATGAATTCGGCTTTATCATGATAAGATACGAGATGTCCAATGATGGTCCAAGTAATTTTTATATTCGAATCCCTCAAATGCAGTCTCTACCTAGTAAACTAATGTCACTAGCACGAAGCGGTCAACCGTTCAAGGAGAATTATGCCAATAGTTGGTTCACAATAGTTGTTACATGCATGCAACAAGCTTTCGCCTCTCCCTTCTTTTTTTGGCCCTTACCTCCGTTGGTCGAGCGATGATCGCGGCCATTGTTTCCACAATATCAGCTCATGTAAACCGGCCTTGAAACTATTATGGTTGACATGCTGGAGCAACGAGATGAAGGGCTGGAAGGCCACGCAGAAGGCTTCGTAACCTTCGGTCACGAAACGTCACTGTGCCCAGATATAGCAAAGGATCAACTAGCGGTTCGTGAAGTGTCCCCACCATACACGGCTGTTTGATAACTTCTGACAGCATTGTATGGACTCTGAAACAGGAAGCAGATCTGCCAGCCATCAGGCTCGGTTTGACACTACTATGTAGTTTTATCAAGAGCCAACCGTGCGTGTGGGTGAGCTTCCGCCCTCTTCAGCCTGGTCTTGGCTCGGTGAGGCATGGGTGTCACTCACAACGGTAACAGATCTCTCCGCACGGCTATTTTGTTACCAAGTGTCACCATGTAAAATGCCTCATGCCATTGTTTGTTTTCTTGAGGATGAACTTAATGTTCTGGAACTCTGGAGTTGGTATCCACCATGAGCCAGCTTTGAACAATGCACGGCGAGTCCTGGCTCAACATGGTTACAGGGACCCCTTTCGGGTTTCCAAGGATTGATACATTTCCTCGGCTCGGTTTGATATCTCACCGTGTCTATCTCCGTATGTTCTCTACACAATACTAAGACTTTCTAACACCGTCAGGATGGGCCGGCCCTTGACCCCCTAACAATGCTTAACTGAAAGCCAAGTTCGGCAAACTGGGCCGAAGAAACGGCCTAAGAGGATGGACCTCTGAGCCGTCTCGGCTGGATCTGCAGACATGTGGATGAACAGGTGTTGAGATGCTGATTACGTTTTAATGCCAAGCTGGATCTACCGATTAACTTGTTGGAGACATGACATAGCAAACTATGATGGTTACTTCAGGCCCCGGCAAGGTTTCTTAAGTGAAGATTGAATCATTCCGTGCCGCTGAAGGAAGAAAGAATGCTGCGTGTTGAATAGGTACCTGCCGCTAATGGTAAAAAGGTGCAAACCGAGACGAGATTAGAGTGACGTATGTTTCTGGTTAAGGAGTATTATACGAATATAGACCGTGTAAGTGAGGGCCAGAACGCCAATGTCATGGGAATGCAAGAACGAGGAATCGATAGACCGAATTGATTCCCTCAAGAGAATAGCTTGTGAGATTTATGGACCTCAGGTATTATGTGAACCACACTTTACTTGTATTTGGGTTTGTTTCTTTTACTAGACAGGATCTAGATCTTTCTTGACTGTATTTAGACGAAAACGTCGAAATTCGAGATGGTCCCGGCAGTTGAAGGTTCGCCCACACAGGGGTGGGGTGTGAAGGTCTTCTCCATTGTTGACAGTCAGAGACACCTGAGGTCAGATTAGTACCGAGACGGCAGCAAATTCTCGAAGATGTGTATTCTTTTCTAGAAACAGACAGCCATTAAAGAAACAGTGCTGATTGAACGGCTAAAATATTCCAGCATGCATTTATTCTTTCTATCGCTGGTTGATTAGTACCTACATCCAATGATATCCTGAACTGAGCCATTCAGCCACAAACATTCCATCCCTAAACTTTCACCATCATCGCAAAGTCCAGATTCACATCGATATGCAGTAAGCGCACAGTGCAAAAGACCCTTCAGCTTATCTGACAACGACAATTGGAGGGCGATCTCCCAACGTGGGCGGGATGATTCGCCAAGCTTGGCTCGACCGTAACTACTAACGCCCCTGAATAGAACAACATCAGCCAGTTCCTGTTGCAGTTACAGTATCTGTACATAGTACCTTGCATGCCTCCAGCAATTACCCCTGTACACGCGTCAAATCAGCTTTTACAGGCTTCGGGTGCCACACGGTTGGGGGTACCAGTACCTGAGTATGAGAATTGTCTCGTTCCGTCATCCACTTTGTTCGTGTTCAACTGGCTGAGGGCTTAGTGCTAGTCAGTCAGTCACTGCAGGGTCGGCCACTCGCGCTGTGCTTTGTGGCTCCTCCACTAATATTCGTCAAAATGCTAATTTCAGAGGGGAAAACCCTTCCGTGACATTTTTTTTTTGATTGCCGCGCCTCACCCTTGACGATTCCTCGCTTGGCTTGCCTCCAACCAAAATAACAATAATAGCCCACACACACCCCCTGGATGAGATTTGGAGATCTAGTCAACATTGCCTATTCCCCTTTTACCGACTGAAGTACCCTTCTTCATCTCAAGCCATCCCTCTCATTCCTTTTTTCATTTCCTCCCTCCTCCCTCTTCTTCTTGTACCAGGGACGACTTCTTGTCTTGCTGTCTTGTTTCTTCAGTCTTTCTCTTCACCTTATCCCTTCCGAAACTAGGCCACCTTGGACCAAAGCCCCAAGGAACTCAACCTTTTTTCGCCGTTTTTCTCTTCTTTGAGACCTTGTCTCTCCTGGGCCCCGCCAAATTGCATATCAAGCACCCCTCGCCTTTTCCGATTCTATTCCATTACAGGACTCGGCTGTCCGTCCGCTCGTTTGCGCGTCCCCCCTAAAATCTGTCTTCAAGGGGTCTCTTATCTACAACCACGACCTTTCTCGCCGACAGCCTCAACCATCTTCAATCGCATCCTTTACATCACCAACAACCAAGTAATCATAATGTCGGCTGACGAAAAGATCCGGGTCTCGGGCGAGACGCCTCGTGCGACCACTCCTGTTCTTCCAACGGTTAACCCTGGTCTCGAGAAGTCACAGTCTGCTCGCGCTTCAATTCACCCTACTTTCTATGTTATGTCAGTGTTTTCTCGGCTATCCCACGAATTGACTTTGCGATGCGCCAGAACCTTTGCTAACCACATGGTGCAGTGCATGGATTGGTTTCTCATCATCCGTCATCCTGTTCAACAAATGGCTCCTTGATACCCTCAACTTCCGTACGTTGTCAATATTATTACGATGTATCTGTTTCTTTGCTGACATGTCAACTCCCAGGCTACCCTGTCATTCTAACGACTTACCACTTGACCTTCGCGACAGTCATCACTCAGATTATGGCCCGATGGACTCCTTACCTTGACGGCCGCAAAACGGTTAAGATGACAGCTCGCGTTTACGTCCGTGCCGTCGTTCCCATCGGTATCTTCTTCAGCTTGAGTTTGATCTGCGGAAACTTGACATATCTCTACCTATCTGTTGCTTTCATTCAGATGCTCAAGGCTACCACACCTGTCGCCGTTCTCATCTCTGGTTGGATTCTGGGTGTTTCTGCTCCCAATCTCAAGCAGTTCCTCAATGTCTCCGCCATTGTTGTCGGTGTCATCATTGCTTCCATGGGCGAAATCCACTTCGTCACTGTTGGTGTGCTCTTCCAGATGGGCGGTATCATTTTCGAGGCTCTGCGACTTACCATGGTCCAGCGCCTGCTGAGCTCCGCTGACTACAAGATGGACCCTCTTGTCTCTCTGTACTATTTTGCTCCCATCTGCGCTGTCATGAACGGTGTGGTTGCTCTTATTTGGGAGATCCCCAGATGCTCGATGGCTGAGGTTTACCACGTTGGTCTGTTCACTTTCTTCCTGAACGGCCTCTGCGCTTTCATGCTCAACGTCTCGGTCGTCTTCTTGGTATGTCCCTCGTGGCAATTCCTACGTAACGTGATGCTAATGAGACTTAGATTGGCAAGACTTCTGCTGTCGTCCTCACACTCTGCGGTGTTCTCAAGGATATTCTCCTGGTCATTGCTTCCATGATGATCTGGGGCACCCAGGTCACTGGTCTCCAATTCTTTGGTTACTCCATTGCTCTTGGTGGCATGGTCTACTATAAGCTCGGCTATGAGCAGATCAAGGGCCACATTGCTGATGCCAACCGACAGTGGGCTGAGTTTGGTGCTCGCAAGCCCATTCTCCGCAAGGTCACCATCATCATCGCCACCGCTTTCCTCATCTTCACCTTCTTTGGCGGCCTTGCTCCTGGTTACTCCTCAGAGGTTGATCCCACTAGACTGGCCAATGAGGTGTCTAACCGTTTCGGCATCAACGATGCCCAGCACGTCTAAAGCTCTGTACTATACGGTGCCAATGGGAAACAAGACCCTGAGGTTTACTTCATGTGGCAAAAGGCGATCTAAACAACCTCTTTTCTATATCCGTTATTTACTTATGTATTACGCCCAACCAAGTTATTGAACTTGGTCTGAATGTGTCCACAGTCGGATTGACTTGGCGCACTTTTCTGTGGATTGGAGACTTTTTGATATATTCTGTTTGATTGGGGAAGGGAGGTCTTATGAAGTGTAAAGCCATAGAGCTGGGCGCAGAGCGCGAGGTAGCGGTCCCATGCATGAACCACCGCATCACGAAAGGTCTAATTGATGTGTAACTCTAGACGGCGTTTGGCCTTAGACATGTAGAAACGAAACGGTTAAAAAAAACCTACCATAACAAAAGTTCATTGATCTAGTTTCCCTCTTTCGTTTGTGCGCGTAATGTACGTATTGACGGTAAATTTTGATTCATGTTATGGATTTCGTAAACCTCGTAGACATTCAACCGTCAAGAAAAGTCCTCAAGGTCTATTCAACACCTCATTGATGGCACCAATTCATTGAACTCCGCCAGTGGTATCCTTCGGTCGGGACAACACGTCCGTCCGATCCGCGTTGTGTATTGACGCTACAATCACGCGGCAAGTAGAGATCTGGTTGTGATTTAAGAAACTTCATATTGAGCCCATAAAAACCGGCGTTCCTTAATGCCATCGATGCTCTGTACATCCCGCCAACTCCCTAACCGTGATGGAGAAACGATTCATTTTTTAAAACTCTGTGATGGGTGGTTAGCAATGTTTCCAATTCAAATGCATGCCAAAAGCACTCGGCGGGCTTCGATGCAGCTCTGCTCGAGTGGTATGGCGCAGCGATGGTATAACATACTGAGAGGGGTGAAGAACCATCGGTTCTTGCCGCTGGTGTATCGCTCCTCGAGCACCTTCTTGACAGTCTTCTTGGCATCCTCGCGCTGGGAAACCTCCTTGAAGGTGTCGTTGGAGACGGCGCCCTTGAGGCCCTCGAGCTCCAGGGTGTAGCGAGTGGGCATCAAGTGGTTGTAGTTGATGACCTTGATGAAAGGCTTGATCTTGTTTCGCTTCTCCTGGCGGGTCTTGGACATGCGGCGGGTGATCTTGGAGGGGTATCGCTCAATGCCGGCAACCAGGGCGTGGCCGAAAGGGTGAGGCTTGTTGCCGTTGTCAACGGGCTGGATGATGACAACCTATTTGAAGCACATCGAGTCAGCGAAATGTGTTCTTGAAGAAAACGACGGTAAGAATCGTTTCCCATCATAGCATTCCTGCGAGTTCTGCGCTCCGTGTCTCATCATATAAAGCACCAACGGCCTCTTCTTTTCAATCCCTTCCCTCGACCCTATCTTGTTCGGATGCCGCAGAACTCGGGAAATGCCATGGAATAGCAGTGAAATCTGTCGAGGCGTCGTACCTTCTTTCCGGCGTATCTGCCGCGGGTGATGATGGCGACTCGGCCGACCTTGAGGAACTTCATCTTGTCCGGCGGTGTGTTGTCTGCTGGTTAGTGAAGTTGCGAGGAGTTGTCAAGATAAGTTCAAATTACGCACCAAAATATTTTGTGTGGGCTGGTGTGCAAGCGAGACCCAGTTAGTCACATGACAAGGTGCCTTCCATTTTTCAGAGCGTCCGACTCCTGTGTGTTGAAGGGTCCGTGCATGAGGACCTGCCCTGACATTTTCGAGGCACTCCTCCTGTATTACCTAAGCTTGACTTGGCGGCTCCGATTGTAGGTAGGGATGGGCGTTAGGCAAAGCTCCTCCATTGAGCCAATTCACCTCATCATTGTTCATATACTTGATAAGATAGGAATATCACGATGCCTGCACCAACATACATCATCTCCCGCGCTGCGGATCCAATTTTTGGTGTCTTGATTGGCCTTTCAGCCGCAGCAACCAGAATCAACCGTGAAGAAAAGGACAAAGGTCGAACAACTCAACAGACTCTTGAAGCTGCACGACGGTAATCTCGCAAATTACTAGCTTGAAATAAGATAAAAACTGACTGCCAGCATAGACGAGTTGGACTTTCTTCCAAGTCTTCGTGATTTTTGTCTGGGCTAGCTTCGACACCTGAGTCATTACTGGTTTTGCCAACTTTCAAGATCTTAATGGCATGTCAGGCCTTTTTGGATGTTCTGTATGATTATATACATGCACCTAGTCACCAAAAGACGGTCCATATTCCTTCTTCATTGCTTCTCGAACAATTTGTCCGCAGAGTTTGGCTGTTGGGTTGACACTCACGGCCAAGCCCTTTGCAATTGGATTTCCGTACCTTCCACCAAACGCTAGGTCTCGAGATGCAGCACCCTCAAAGTCGAACCTTTCCCATTTGGATTCTTCAAGAGTCCCATCGATATCCAAAGAACGACTTAGCATTAGTCTGGCTGTTTTCAGATATAATGCAGCTCTTTGCGTGTGAGCCATAGACAGAGTGCGTGCAGCCTGAGGAGAAATAGGCATGGTTGGTGATGAAGGGGTGAGGAGTGCGATTGACGCTTCGATATCGCTCAGTGCTGTGACAACAGCTTTTTTCTTTTCCGCCTGGTCGGGCAACTCAATTAAGGGCGCGGAGTTGTCTTTGGTATCGGAGAGCATCATTGCATCTCCGTATAGCCGCCTGAGGATCTGTACACGGTTGTTTCTGGCGCTGGCGTAGTTGGGATATTCAGCAATCATACTCTCAACCGCCGAAAGGCTTTGCTGATACCCCTTGACAGCAATGTCTTTTCCTTCTTCAGATCCAAGACTCTTCAACTGGGTTTCAAGGCTCTGGATTGAACGAATAATATCTCGCTCCCTCTCGACTACTCGCTCATACATCGTGGCATCTGTGATGTTTGGGTCCCGTGGTAGCGAGGATTCGAGAACCATACCGGCATATGGGTTTGACTCCGGATCCTTGATTTTCTCGAGAATATTAATGTCATGTTTGCTTAGGCATACAGATGCCATTTCGACTGTTGTCGAGCAGTTGCTCAGCAAATGAAGATAACTCAGTGATTCAATTTGTTGAGACCTTCGATTCTGGTGTTCGGCAAGGACGATAGACTCAGAAAAACTATCTCTGGAGCTGTGAATCCTGGAGCATTCGGGATTTGATGTGACGTGCTGAGAGGCAGAGATGACGCTGAAAAGGGCTGGCTCATGTTCTAAATATCATTCCTGGTATGTTGGATAAGCCGACCTGCTTGAAAGGTGTCTCGGCTTTAGCGGGAGATGGTCGACGCTTAGGCGGCTAGTTCTCTGCATTGTCGTGCATATCTCATTCGTAAGAATGTTTCGGTCGGCTTTGCTATTGACAGTTCCGCAGTCCACCACAAGGCATGCTACCATAGAGTGCTCGTTAAGCCGTGTTGGGACTTCTGGAAGTAGTCGGCCAATGTCGGTTTGGGGCGGCTGGCGCCGCAGCGGGACACTCGGCCGGGGAAGTTCCGCAGTGATAACCTCACAACCACCATCAACAACCTTCGGCACTACCGCCTTTGAGATCGATGAATTGGGCTCTCTTGGCTCTTTGATGATATCAATCAGACCGCCGTCTGACGCGGAAGCCCCGCGCGTGACCCTTAACCCTGCCATGACGGGCATGGCTTTGCTTTCTTACGCCGCAATCCCCATTGGTTCCCAGTTTCATTGAGACTCTGAAAGCCAACGAGGATGTTACCGATGGATATGACTGGTATGAGCTATCTTCTGTTTATCCTGGCAGGTCTGTCTTGGGCCGTATAATGCCTTCTCCAGGCGGAGCCGTTCCGAGTAAAAATGGCAAAGAAAGAAACAAAGCTTGTTGTCTCATGGTTAAGCCGGGCTTGCATCAAATTGGGATTTCTTACATATACTCGCCTATAGCCCCTCATCTCATCCACAGCCATCAACTCAAGTCAGTTACGAACTTCCTGCATACCTAGCTTCTCGAAGCCACCACACGGAAACAATTTGACCCTAACACGCAAGCCTCAAACAAACGTTTACTCTATTCTGATATCAAAGACTTACCCATCAAACCGTCTGTGTGTCAATGTCCCCTTCTGCCATCACCAACTCCCCTCCTCAGCAGGCAACTCAGCCTACTACTGTTCCTATCACTTCTGCCCTCGACCAAGCAGGCAACACTTTTGCGGTTCAGCCGCCCCCTAACTTTACCGGCTATGACCACATAACCTGGTGGGTTGGCAATGCCAAACAGGCTGCCTCATATTACACCAATCTTTTTGGCTTCAAGCCCATCGCATATAAGGGGCTCGAGACTGGAAGCCGATACTTTGCCTCGTACGTCATTGAGAACAACGATGTCCGCTTCGTCTTCACCTCGCCTCTGCGATCTGAAGCTCATTTCCCAGATGATGAACCTATTTCCAAGTCGGACCGAAAGCTTCTCAAGGAGATGTACGCTCATCTCGAACGCCATGGGGACGCCGTGAAGGATGTTGCCTTTGAGGTTGAGAATGTCGACGGAGTATATCACAAGGCGGTTCAGGAGGGTGCTATTGCTGTTCAAGAGCCCAAGGTTAGCAAGGACAAGGAGCATGGCTCCGTCTCCACAGCCGTCATTTGCACATATGGTGACACTACCCATACCCTCATCTCCCGTCAAAACTATACTGGACCCTTCCTCCCTGGCTACCGAACCTGGAAGAAGCACAGCGCCACTGTGTCTCTGCCAGATGTTGCCCTGGCCCGCATCGACCACTGCGTCGGTAACCAGTCCTGGAACGAGATGGACTCGGCCTGCGCTTTCTACGAGCAGTGCCTTTCCTTCCACCGTTTTTGGTCCGTGGACGATTCACAGATCTGTACCGAGTTCTCGGCTCTGAGCTCCGTTGTCATGGCTTCACCAAACAACATTGTTAAGATGCCCATCAATGAGCCAGCTCTCGGCAAGAAGAAGTCCCAGATTGAGGAGTATGTCATCTTCAACTCTGGACCTGGCGTTCAGCACATTGCACTTCTAACTCCTGATATCATCACTGCCGTCTCGGCCCTACGCGCTCGTGGTGTCGAGTTCATCGACGTTCCCCCTTCGTATTACATTGACATGCGCCACCGTCTCAAGACAGAGCGTCGCAACTGGGAACTCAAGGAAGAATTTGAGACTCTTGAGCGTCTCAACATCCTAATCGACTACGACGAGGGTGGTTACCTGCTTCAACTATTCACCAAGCCTCTCATGGACCGACCCACAGTCTTCATTGAGATCATTCAACGCAACGACTTCGACGGCTTCGGCGCTGGTAACTTTAAGAGCTTGTTCGAGGCTATTGAGCGTGAGCAAGCTGAGCGTGGCAACCTGTAAAAGGGATGTCTCTGAGATGGGGCATATCAATGAGGGGAAATCAAAATTGCATCACATATGCATATACATAACCATGTTGCATGGGGAGGATTCAAGGAGAACCAAAATTCCGTTGAAGCATGAGACGAGTTTGCGATAGCATGTCATTATTGTAATATGGACAGGGATACACCATCCGAGTGCCTACGAGCCATTTGCCCACAGGATATTTAGACTGAAATGGAATAAAACTTGACAGAAACTTTAGTTCCTAATGCGCCGCTTCGAGGTCGTTATGTGCGATGCTTACTCACAGTATTCATGACATGGATGAATGTTGCCTCGTTTTTTGTTCGCTCCTGGTATAACGGCCTCCTTACTCTCCTGAGCCACACGTAATGATACATAGTTTTACACACATACAGTCTCAACCTCTATGCCATTACAACATCACCGTTGGTATATGCAGCTGTGCCGTTCGGCTCACCCGATGAGGCAGCGACATCTGTCTTGGATAATAAGCTCTGGCAGCCCGGGCAGTTGTGGACAACCTCATGAGCAAAGACGTCACAGTCGATGCAAAAGTGTTGTCCACACACTTCACATGCATATCGTCCACTTTCACTGACGCCCTTGGCTGTCTTTGGTGCGCCACTGTCTTCTCTAGACTTGTCAGGTGCTTTGCCCTTTGGGGGCTCAGGAAATGGCGCTAAGCATGAAAAGCAGGCTGCAGAGCGACTGGCTTTAGTCCAGGGCACTTCGACCCAGTTCCGTAACGGGAAGAGATGGTGATATGAGCGGGCAAGATGAGTCGATAGAATAAGGGTGAGGTCACAGGCTGGACACTCAGCTGGGATGCGGCACACACGAGCGCCGCAACGTGTGCAGAGATATCCCTCTCGGAACGGCCGATTATGGCACGCGCAGTAACTTGTAGTCCCGTTGGGAACAAGTGTCCGGGATGGGAAGCCCATCATGAGAAGACTGGCTGTGCTCTGTTCAGCCGTGCGTGTCACAGGAGGTGTCGTGGCCGCGAGGAAAAGTTCGCGGAAATGGACCTCGTCCATCGCAATGTTGTATTGTGACTCATCACCGGCATTCGTTCGTGAGCACAGATCGGCGCAAATAGCGACCTGGGCGGAAAGGCCGACAATCGAAACACGTATTCGATCCGTGATCAGGTTGCCAATGGTTTCATGGATATCGCCGGGGTCGCTCGATAGTAGTGCGCCATAGATAATGAGTACTTCTCGTGTGCCGTGAGAAGGTGCATGGCTATAGCAAGTCAGTTTGACTGTCCCTCCATCGCGCCGCAGTTATAAACTCACAACAGAGCTCCTCGGCACATCTCCAGAGCGTTCTGCAAGCTTGGGTTGCCTTGAGGATCTTCAGTCTCCAGCCCTTTCAGCTTTTCCAGGTGTTCTGTCGGGTTTCCTCCAACGTCGCTAATCCTCACAGCAACACCGTCTCGCATACCAATGATTCCTAGTTGCGAAATAGGATTTTGTTCAAAGAACTCTCGCACAAAGGCCGCCGCGTAGCTCAGCATGAGGCGATACCTTGTAGGTAGCAGATCCTTCTCGGTCATAGCGAAGGACATATCCAGCACAAGCACCATATGCCGAATAATTCCTCTTTGTAGGGGCGTCGTATCGCGTAATAATCGCTTCCGCTTCTCAGCCTCGAGCGCTGTGAGACTTAGTATTCCGTCTTCTTCCTCTGGTAGGTTCGTCTCCCAAGTTCGTTTTGAGACTTCCCAAGCTCTAGCTGAGTCGCCTTTTCTCGATTTGGCAGTTTTCCCTTTCGCCGCTTGAGGATCGTCGTCTGTGACGCGGTGATCCATGAGATCATCATCCGACATGTCGGCGACATACTCGCCGTCAGAGTCGGCCATGGTTGTGGTTGTTTAGACCGTGCTTTGGTCAGAAGACGAAGAGGCCGAGAGTGGTTTTTTTATAGGATCGATTGGCAGAGTCGGGCGCAAGCCGATAGCTTGCTTCGGTAGCGATGTTGGTTGAGAAGGAGAACAGAGAAAATATTGATGATGGTGACGGAATCAAATTCACAAGGCTGAAAGAGGTTTGCAGCCTTGTCTAAGAAGATCCACTCTTCAACTTTTAGAGTTGATCACCTAACCAATCGCGCAGTCGCAGGAAGAAGCTTGGTTAATCGGTGGAGTTTGGCGGCGATCGAGTGCTCCAATTAATATAACACATAGCATGTTACTCACAGCTGATATATTGGAATAATGTTAACAGTTCATACATTTTTCAAAACACGATCCCTCAATTTAATATAACTTCGATTTCTTATGCATTAATCGCTCATCAGGGTATAACTTTGAAGCCTAAAACTAATAAATACTATATACAAGCTGGCGTGTAATGGGTCATTCTACAACAGCATGTAGAACCAGACAACCCAACAACTATTCTTATATCCAGGCCCATTGGCAAAACTGCAACGCGATCCTCCTTTCATATCTCACCATGAGTCGCAGATGACTCTTCTTGATGCAAATACCCAACCACCGGTCTATCGAGTTGTGTCGCATAAATGGCCCTACAACTCAAATGAAAATCAACTTCGTTTTACTCCAGAAAAAATCGTATTCGTCAACGTATGTACGTCGTTCGACCGTGAGCTCGGCCGCCGAGTGTAATGAGGGATATCGAAACCAAAAAAGAAAGAAAAAAAAGATACGCCGCTGAACGCCGTCCCAAGAACAATACCGCCAAAATGCTCATGTGCCGCATCAGGGGTAGGTGTTGGTTACAGGCATGGGCCAGTCGTCCTCAGTAATACTGGACCAGAAAACCCAAACCATGATAACAGATAACAGGGTGAAGAGCGTCTGGAAAAGGGCCCCATCGATCTTTCCACTCGTGCCGTCGCAGATATATTTGCTGATCGCGTAGTTGAAGACCTGACCGATGGCAAAAAGAAGGGCTGCTGCGGCAAGATAAATCATAGGACGCGTCTCTCCCAGAATTCGAATTACAAGGATAGCCTCAAGAACAAGGAAGGCGACGAGGAGGATTAGAGGGACAAGTTGGTAAAGGACGTAGAGGGCGATATTTCGGTTCATGGGGGCCTCGTAGCTACCGTCCCAGTAGCCAGTCCACGAGAAGCCGGTGTCGAGGGCGATGTAGCCAGTTCCAATAAGCAACAGAAGAGCCGAAATGGCAATTAGGGCCATTGAGAGTGGCGTTCCATCGTCGATGATCTGATAGCCAACAACGGCATTGAGCATTAGAATCCAACATGTGGCAATGATCATCCCGATATGGATAGCAGAGAAAGCCTGATCTTGTTAGTACTCTGCGAAGCGAAAGACAATCAGAAGAAAAGGGGAGCGGTCGCGGTCTTACAATTCTCACGGTGCTATTCAGTGGAAACTCTCCTACTGAAAAGATCTCGCATATACTGATGATGATGTAGCCGATGAGAAACATTTGCATCTCCCTTCGACCAACGGCAGCCCGCTTCTTCTCGGATCGCAACACGAGAAAGACAGCGGCAACAATGGCAGCTCCGGCGAGGAGGATTGATCCCAAGTTTCCAAGATGTCGCCCCCCACTCAGGGAGATGCCCGTGAGCTCGCAGCCTCCCCAATTGCCATTCTGGTCGTGGTTCTGGGACAGAAGCTATCGACGATCAGTAAGGTCCCCATTGTTTCCGACTCCACATGACGATGTATGGCGTAGGTAGGTAGGAAGGTCGGACATACATTACAGACTGGGAGAGTCGAGTCTCTGCAAAAGTCCTGTTGCACATAAATTAGAACGTGAACTCTGTTCAACGACAGAAAATCGAGGGCGTACATGAAAATTTCCAAATTCGGTAGACCCCATTGTGATTGCGGATGCGAAGCTCCTTGATCAAGGGGGGTGCATCCACAAGCAACCACAATTGGGGAGAGTAGAGTAAGGTTGAGTTCGAGGTTGGAGTCGGCCGAGCAACAGGATAACAGACAAAGGAAATTCGAGGACGCTTGATCGTATAGGTTTCGTCGGATTTTCGTACAGATAAATCAAAGATGAAGATGTAGAGTAGAAACAAGGAAAGAGGATTTTCTCGGCCCCTGGTCAAGCGAGTGTTCGTGCGGTGGTTGACTTGACGGTGTCGTTGCTAGGACGGGGCTGCGGGTGGCTGGTGGAACGACAAGCTGTAATTTCGCGGTGTGTCCAGCTCCTCAATCGAGAATGTAGAAATTTGCGACAAAGTTGCAGGCAACGATTAATAATAAAACTGTTTTTGTGAGAATAATTCTAATGCAAGATGCGACATCCAAAGCAGGTCAGATCGTGACGTTGACAGGCTGGGCTGATTGATACAGGAAGAGCTGGTTTGCATACACGCACGCGAAAAAGAGGCGGCGAGAGCCAATATAACATAACGACCTAGCGGGCCTCTAGCAGGTTTTTGGGTAGTCTCAGCGATGGAGGACACCCAGTTCCAGGGTCGCATCACATTGAAAGCCCCGTCTACGCCAGGCCAGGGCAGGCGAGCAGGGAGGGACTCAGCAGGGTTTCCTTGGATGGCAAGTTCCAATTCGTTCCGTTGGTCAAGTTCGGTAGCCTTGGCCCGTGTTCCCTGGGCTCAAAGGTACTTCTGCTGATGACTCTCTGTTTCTGCGTCGGCTTCTGCATGTTGTGTTGTTAAGGTGGCCCCACGCCTACGCTCAAGGGCATCAAGATGCGGGCTCGCTATTCCCCGGTCAGTAAAACGCAGGTACCTGCTGCAAAATGGCCGCTGAGTGGCTGCTGTAGCGGGCTTTTGAGTAGACGCTAACATATTTGCAGTTAGTGATTGGCTCCGATCATCAAATTGCGATGAGCCACGCTTGATGAAGCCGGGGTCAATGAGATTGCTGTTGCAGGCATGAGGCAACCTCCTCTCGTGCTCTGAGTTAATAAGTTGAGTTGAATCGAGCTTGTTCACAAATGACATGGTCTGTTCGAGAGGGAGGGACTCAAGGGTGGAATGGCATCATTTGAAGTCAGGTACCTATCCAAGCCTACCTAGACGAGTCACAGGTCGAGCCGTTGTTGAGTGCAAGATTTGGTAGACAAGCTTGTAAGGGAGATTCGGATAACGAAAGGCATGTTTACTGTTTGTTTGTGTTATGCATTCTCGTATCGGTGAATAGTACCTAGACTGGCATAGGGCTCTGATCTCTCAGCGTCACATCCCACCAATCGTACCTCATAGAGATCCAAAGTGAGAAGCGCCATGCAAGTCACGATGTGGGTGGATGGTGGATGGTGGATGTCAGTGCACATGAACTCATTTACGATGCAAACCAACCACCCCTCAATTTGATCTTTAATAACTCGATTATAGCGTCTATTTCTGGCTTGCATTGGCCGTCTTGCATCGCGGGCTTCTGCATCTCTTGGTTCACATCATCATTGGTCTCTAACCTGAGTGCTGTGTAAGGATATTGAAGGCGGGTCGTAGTGCAGCCGTTTCGTTTCACTCGTCCAATTGCGGCCTAAAGCAAATTACAGTCTTGGCATTGGCTTTTTGGTGGCGCTTTATGCTCAATGCTCAAATACATCAATATCAATGATCTTCTCTAACGATGAATCACTTGCATGTGCGAAGCGAGACGACTCCCTTCGCCTTTACCCCATCATCTGCCAAGTGGCCCTATCCCTCGCTCCAGATGTGGAATATAGACGTTGGTCAAAGCCCCTATAAAACTCATGCCCTGCTGAATATGTGCTCAATTATTTTATTCTAGACTTGCCCTTGGCCCAATGACCCATGTCTCCCTTGAGCTGGGCTGCTAGCACGTCTCCAAACTTGGAAGCTCAAATTGCCAAGAGATTTCTGAATGCTGGCCACAGCTGGCCAGGGAACTTGTGCGAATTCCGGTCTGGTTTCAATTCCATTTCATCCGTCGTTGCCACAGCCTTTTAGAGATCGACAACACCAGCCACGTCGTACATGTGGCCCACATTATATTCTTGCTTCCCGCTTCATCGATATTCACTACAGTTTCCTGCTTGAGTAGCCTTTCCACCATTTGGGCTGAATCTAGACCCCGAATCCGCGACTTTTTTTACATCAGCGTGCAGCTGAGCGCTGAGTTGGTCAGCAGCTAAACTTCTTTTTCCCTAATTGATCGTCTGTGCCAGCAGACCCTGCTTTGTTTCAGAATCACGACAAAGTTGCTTCATCGACTCTTGGAGATTTCTAACTTGATACTGTAATTGGTGCTTCAGGTTTTCAACGTCTTGTTTCAGGCCTGTTTTCAGCACCGCATTGCGTAAACCGACCTCGGGGTCCAAGACTACCTTCTACACCTTTATAATGAACTAGGAAATAATGATAATCAGTCAACGAGCTTGCTAAGCTCAACTGGATTATCCTAAACTATCCTAAACTCGTCTAAATATGTCTGTCGCCTGGGCTCCAAGTCCCTTGTTTTCGTGCATCCCGTAGATACACTCTGTATGTGTTATGTACTAACCCAGAACCTACCGATGTGCTGATCCCTTGAGAACTAAGGCCATTCATGCATGTGGCGCAGCATCATCCATGCTCGTTATCTTGTGGCTGCATGTGGTACATCTCAATCGTCCTTTTGAAGTGATGCCGCTGCTACAGGCTCAATTGGTGTTCCTAGGCTTTATACGTGTAGTGGTGGAGACCGAGGGGCGAATCTTCTTATCTTCCGGAAACTAGTTCCTGTCCTCCTGGGTCCTCAGGTCTTCGATTTCGGTATCAGTAATACCTACTACCGTTCGTTTAAGTGCTTTGTTTAGCTGAGTTGGTACATATTCATGAGACAGTTTCTGTGTCCGTCAGAGATCCGAAACGCGGTCCTTATCTAACCAGCTAGTAGGGATTGCATTCTTCCAGTTACCATGATAGCTAGACTCGTCATCAGCTTAGATACAACTAGGATGTTGAGGAAAATTCACTACACTTTATACAAAAATATAGGTATAGGGTACCCTACCTAAATACATAGCTTAACTTACAGTTATGAGAAAAACAAAACTTAAGAAGTTAAACAACATATAACTACTGCCATCTATTTGGGTCGTTTCTGGTAAATATCTCATGTGTGCGGTGGTATTCATGGGGCTCAGACTTTTTATCTGAAATTGCGGATCATGTCGTCGATGTAGTTACATGAGTTAATACTACGAAAGCCTACGAAAATCACTGCTCAAGTCCTATATGCTCCTTGTGAAACCAACACTTGACGCACTTATATTTGAGATGCTGAAAAGCGTGTTAATGTATGTATGCGTGGACACGAGACGTTGGGTGATATGAAGTTACGATTTTCAGCTAAACGTCTGCTACCCAAGGGGGCATAATGACGAAAAGGCCGAAGGCAGGAAACACGAATATGCATACGAAAAGGTACTTCAGGCTATCTAACCTTAGCTTTTCGTTATATTTACTAGGAGGCTGGCGGTATTTCGCAGTTATAGAGCACCCTTATCAATAGCAGATGAAGGCAAGAACTACAACGAGCGCGCAATGAACAAATAGCAAACGAGGCGAAGCACGAAGAATATCGGACAGCATCAAGTTTGACCGTATAAACGAGGTCGGAGTTTCTATGTCTGTTGAATTGATTTCTTTTCAGAAGTCCAAAAACACCACGACCCATCCGTACACAGCAGAGGCCCAGCTAGGGCAATTGGTTCTGCGACACAAACATCAGTGACCACCCCATCCCAACTACAAATGCCACCTAAGATGGTTTGCAAGAGATTGTGAGCACATGAATATGCCGAAGATGTTTATGGTACAAAAAGATCGTGTTATTCACATATTTCATGTCCGTTGGCCTCACAGACTCATACTTGAGTGACACTGTAAACAGTCCGACACAAATCACACGGAAGGTTGTATTGGGTATTCGGAGCCCGAGGAGGAATAAATTACATGGAATCATGAAGGGGCAATCCCAGCCTATTCTCACAATCCGTATGTCTAACTTACTTGCTTACTACATTCTCGCTCTTGTTACTGATCCTACTTGTAGCTAATCAAAAGATATGGAATGAAGTTTACAGAAGTGAGAGTTATCACATCATATTTGTCGGTAGTTCAAGATTTATGTTTGTCCATGAGGACTCCCATGCACTTTTATAATTCACAGGTTATACTGTCCGAAGACTGTGATTTGCTCATGACAACGGCACAATATCTCTCCCATTATGCCCACTATTATGAGGGAAGATAAGTCTTATCAGCGAAGATATATGCAAGTGTGTGAAGAAAGACAGAGATAACAATGATAATATTTAATTCCTAGATCTTCCCTTCGTATGCTTGACCAGAGCGAATGCATACCTATTCATAACGCGATATGCACGATTACCATGAAACCAGATCTCATCTGACAATAGGCTGGACCCTGACATAAAAATCACGCGACTGGGGGAACAAGGGGGCCAATGTAATTCGCCAGTTTGACAGCTTGTTTTCAAATGGTCGGTCAACATCAGATCGTCGTGTTTTAATCTTTCAACCTGGCTACTTCCTAGTGTACGATAGCACGGCCCATCAATAAACTTGGATGTCTGAACTTCCCGAAAAGCATTGTCCATTTAGAGAAAAGGTCCGTATTGCTTTCGGAAATTCGTGATCAGGCTCTAATAAATGAAGTCAACACCTTTTGCGAAATCTGCAAAACCGAGCATCTCGCATTTGACAAACTGGAGTATGGATCCTGTCCAGTCCCACAAGAGTCGACGCTGGAGATAGAGTGACGTAGTTTGGATCCACCACGAGTCAAGCGGGCCCGCCAACATCAATATCTCAAGAAGACAATAGGCGGAAGACCAAATCACTGTGAACCTGAATTTACCCTGGACTACTAGTTGTGTGAGTGGAACTCGAAGAATATTGAGATTTCAGTTTTTCCCTCTTTGCGATAGCGTATTCTAGGGTGGAGGATCAAGTACTTGATAAGTACATCAGTTCTTATGTGCCATGAAGTCTGGGGGTTGCTTAGTATGTGGAGAGAATTTCCTCGTGAACATTGACTTCGTGGGGAAATACCAACAATTAGAACCGACCGCTTTTAATATTGGATCTTGGTCAAGACCGGGTTGATCTGGGGTTACAAAGGTTGTGCTGCCTCAACGACTCATGACAAAAGACGAGAGGGGAGTCAATGGTTCACGTGCTCATCAACACGTCTCAAGTTGCAGGTGAGGATTAAACAAAGCGTATGAACTGCATGTCCTGTCAGGAGGCAATACTGTAACATGTATATTTCCAGCTTCCCGCCCAGAGTCACTCGAGTTCCAACTGAATGGGTAACAATGCATGTGACTGGCCATATGCCTGCACAGCCTTGGATGCGATTACGAGTCAGATCTAGCAGCGCCTCATCTGACTTGTCTCAGCTGAGGAGAGATCTTTTCAGAGCGGCATCCTTATTTTGCTTTCCATCTATTAAGAGAAATAGTGGTTTTGATCAACGAAGCTGCCTGTGAACCCCCACTATGGCTGTCTTGGCTCTATAACGCGTCCACACACCCCACACTTCACGATAGTTCGAAATGACCTACGACGGACGGCAAGCTTGCCAGCTTGCCCCGAGCGTTTATAGTAAAAAGCGTGGAGAAGTGCCCGCTTGTGAACGTGGAGTCTCCTAGATACATTCTCATCGAGTTCACAAACTGGAAGCACGTGAAGGTACTGTATCCGCAAGACCATTGAAATCCAGAGTTTAAGGCTGGCAGAGATGAGCCATTATTACCCCTGAGAAAACGGTAGAAATTGAAACTGCATAGAGCGAACTGACTGATGATCATGCAATCAAGCAAGATTAGAGATTGGGTAAAGTGGAATCGCTAAACTTGAGATAGAGTACCTAGCGAGTATGGAGGTCGGATACTGACAGCCAAGTCAGTACAGTGCAACAATTGGATGCAATGCAGTAATTAGAGATCCTCCATCTCAATCTGACAGCCCAGGCCAGGCAAACGCGACCTTAACCTCCTGAAAGCCTCCCCTGAACGGCAAACTCCCGTACATACTATTTTCCAGCAGCCATCCATCCCCTTGCTTGCTCTCGATCGAGTTTTAGTCGTCGACTTGTCCTATCCCTCAAGTTGCTGCCCTTCCTTCATCTTGAACAGCATTTTCTTCTTCTTTACCCCCCCCTTCGTTGCCAACCTTCATCCTTCTCATCAAATCACTTCTTTTCGTGCCGTTTCCCTCACCCTTAAGTCGATCATTTTCCCTCCCCAAACTTATCGCTTGCACATTTTCGTGATCGCTGCCCCTGCTGTTGTCTCGCCTGACTATTATTGAGATTTGTCACTTGGTGTAGCAACTGTCCGCTTGAGGTCCTGTCCTGTCTCAATCGTGGTCATCTGCCTATCGTCCACTGCACCGACCCCAGCCAGCTACAGCTTACCTCCGCGTGCTGCACTCCAGCTTTTCCCCAGCTGCGACTCCATCCTAGGCAGTTTGGTCTCGTCTAGTTCGTTCTGTTTCTGAAGATCGTTCATCAATTCAGCCAAAGGGCCCATGACAGCGCTTTGCTTGTCGATTGTTACCGCGCATTCCGCCTGTACCGCATCGCAACCTCACGCACACGCAGTTTGTCCAAGGTCACTCCAAAGTACCTGATCCCCAAATCTACGCTGCCGAGTGACGCAGTTTGAGCTACCACCAACCAGGGGTCCCAACAAGCCCAGAAGAACAAGGCCTGATACAGCGTATCTCAACTGACTAGGAACCCACCTCACACGCCCAATTGAACCCGCGCCCCAGTCAGGTATCACTATCTTTTGCTGTGTTTACCAGTCAAACCTTTTTTTTTTACCAGTTGAATCCTGCCATAGACGCCGATAGACCCTGATTCCGTACCGTCCATACCCCGGTCACCCGACCCCATCTTTCCCATTCCCGTCCGTCTATCGCTGGGCCGTTCAAGGTGCCGATGACCTCGTTGTCTCTTGGTCTTTCCCCTTCTCTTTCCGTACCTTTTACCTTCAATCTCTCTGCAGACGGGCGCTGCTGCTTAACAGCCCCATCTTCCCATAATTCCTCCCTCAAGGTCTTCACGTCTTCCCTCAAACATTCCTCTACGGACCCTTCGTCCTGATAATCAACAACACCAAGATCCGGATTCACAAGCGACGTCATTGCTCGCGTCTCGCAACGACCACGATCGTGACTACGACGACGAAAGCGACGATAACCGCCAACACCGCTCCGACGTTGCCAAGTCACGTCGTCGCTCGTCTTATTCTGGCTCCGAATCGTCGTGGACCGACACCGGCGATATTGGCGAGCAGCTGGCTGACGAGCACGACCCTGTTCGTCTACAGCTCTCTTCAGACGTTGAGGACGAACTTCTAGCCAACGTTCATCGCCGACATCCCAAGCACGGCAACCAGAAGAGGGTTCGCATCCAGGACTCACATCACCACCGTCATTCTCAGTCGCGATCTGCCCTTATCAACAAGGAGGCTATCGAGGTTCCTAACTTCAACCCCCCAGGTCCCTCTCGCGCTGAACGTGTACTCGGCGCCATCATGGCCGGACGTACAGGTTCAATCCATGGCCTGACAGGCAAGGCCCTGATGTAAGATCATGCGCTCTCGTCACTTGTAATGTCATAGACTGACCTTTACCCAGTTACTTCACCAGTATCTTTGTATCACTCGGTGTTTTCCTTTTTGGATATGATCAGGGTGTCATGTCAGGTATAATCACGTAAGTTCCAATGCCTGTTCAACTCGTTTTGACTTTGACTAATTGATTACCAGTGGACCATACTTTATGGATTACTTTGATCACCCTTCCAAGGCATACGTTGGTACTATGGTTGCTATCTTAGAGATTGGTGCATTCATCACTTCCCTGATGGTCGGCCGCATTGGCGACATCATCGGTCGAAGACGCACCATTTTCTACGGGTCTTGCATCTTCTTCGTCGGAGGTGCTCTCCAGACCCTAGCTACTTCTATGCCCATGATGATGGCTGGACGCTTCGTTGCCGGTTTCGGAGTTGGCATGCTGTCGACCATTGTGCCTATTTATCAGTCTGAGATCTCGCCCCCCCACAACCGAGGAAAACTGGCATGCATTGAGTTCACTGGAAACATCGTCGGTTACTCAACATCTGTCTGGGTTGATTATGGCTGCGGCTTCATTGAGAGTGACTATTCTTGGCGCATTCCTCTTGGACTGCAATGTTTCATGGGCGCTCTGCTTGGACTTGGCAGCCTGGTCATTGTTGAATCACCTCGGTAAGTCAATCATATTTAGTATGTGTTAAAATGGCTCGCTAATTTCTTAGATGGCTTCTGGACAACGACCATGATGAAGAAGGGATGGTGGTCATTGCTAACTTGTACGGAGGTGGCGATATTCATGATCCTAAGGCTCGAGACGAGTATCGCGAGATCAAGATGAACGTCCTTCTCCAACGCCAAGAAGGCGAGCGAACATATAAGGACATGTTTCGGCGATACAAAACCCGAGTTTTTATTGCCATGTCAGCCCAAGCGCTCGCCCAGCTCAATGGCATCAACGTCATCTCCTACTACGCGCCGTACGTCTTTGAGTCTGCTGGTTGGGTTGGTCATGACGCTGTCCTCATGACTGGTTTCAACAGTCTTACATATCTCATGTCAACAATCCCTCCATGGTACCTGGTGGATCGTTGGGGCCGACGCAAGATCCTTCTTTCTGGCGCCGTAGCCATGGCTATTTCACTATCGCTCATCTCTTACTTCCTCTTCCTCGACATCAAGTGGACTCCTCGATTGGTTGTTCTGTTCGTCATGATCTACAATGCCGCTTTTGGTTACTCATGGGGACCTATCCCCTGGCTCTATCCTCCCGAGATTCTCCCTCTTAGCATTAGATCAAAGGGCGCCAGTCTGTCGACAGCAACCAACTGGGCGGCTAACTGGCTTGTGGGTGAAATGACGCCTATCCTCCAGGAATGGATTAAGTGGCGCATGTATCTGGTTCATGCATTCTTCTGTGTGGCCAGTGTTGTTATTGGTAAGTTCTTTTGTTATGTCTGTGCTGATGCGATCGCATTGCTGACATGTTATAAGTTTACTTTATCTACCCAGAGACCTGTGGCGTACGCCTGGAAGACATGGACTCGCTCTTTGGAGACGCTAGTACCGTTGCTGGTACTCCTTCGTTACACGGCACTGAAACTGGCTCTTTAATGAGGGCCGGATCTCCTGTAGGATCATCTCGAGGGCTTATTGGACCCTCGTCTGCTATTCCCGGACTTTCCCTCGACCCCCCTGCGATCGATGATGACAGCAAGTCCCAGATGCAGAGTGGCGGTGATGAACGAAGTATTGGTGGCTGGCTATCAAGAGTGGTGAGACGAAACAGGTCCGATAGTGGCAGCAGCGCGCAAGGTCGGTATGCTCCTCTTGGCCAACAAGAAGAGGGCCGAGAAGGCCGACGTGATGACCATTGATGAAGTCTTTTGGAGTTTGTCTATAAGAATACCTGCATATAGATGGCGCACGAGGCGCACGATGTGTTACCGCCAGGATAAGATAGCGCAACGATCGCCTTGAAGGATACTGGAGTCACTTGATGGGAAAGAATCAATTCAGTGTGCCACGGTCTAAAGGAGCCTTACGAAACGAAGGTGGTGTGTGTTTTTGGATGAGGATCGCTGCATTTCTTTGAAGATCTATGGATCGATATATTTAGACCGAATTTTCATGAAGTTAGACGGCCGATAATGGCCTGTATATCATACATAAGGAGAGAAGTGGCTTGATGCAGATAAAGAAGTAGCCACGCTTAAGAAAGTGTTGTCGCTACTCCGGAATAAGGTTTTGCTCTCGCAGTTTACTGTCATGAACTCGATTTGTTCCATGATACCTTGGTTAAAGTGGACCCATTACAACTTCTCACTCATCGTAACTGGAACACCAGTGACACCCAAACTGTCTATGCAAATTCTGCAAGCATGGCTACCCCGACCGAGATAAGACACGCTTATCGACATCTGTATCGAAATCTTCTCAAGGCAGTGCAATACACAATTCCTGCTCGCTTCGTAGCTCGCGACCAACTCCGGAAGGCCTTTCGCGAGCCAGGCGCCACATATGATGGACGGGGCATCAAGCGAACCATATGGTTTCTCCAGGCAGCAGCGAAAGAGAAAGGATTGGAGCATAAGATCTTGAAGAACTTATTGCGAGTCCGGCAGATGAGATACCGGAAAAAGGATTACTCGACTCATGATCCGTTGAAACAAGCAGAGTAAGTCTGAATCAATTTTCATGAGTGAGCAGTGCTTATGTCGCGATTAGACAAGAGATGAAGGATGCGAGGGCGACTGCGTATAATCATTATGATATGACGGTCGCTATGCTTAATAAAACTATGGGCATCCTTCTCCGTTGAGATCACTTGAGGCTCCCTCGAGATTATGCGAAGAAGAGCAATTTACTGAGCCCAGGACTTGCCTCGGAAACCTGTGGTAGCTGATGTTCTTGGAATACAGACACACAGATATCAAGTTCTCAGACAAAGAAGGAACAGGGACACGGATATGTATTCTGCCATCAAAGCCCTGAGGTACTATAGAAGCTCCCTTGGTGGTTCTTCGTCGAGACGATGAAAGGGACCTGTACATCAACTGTCCTGTATACCAGGGGCAAAAGGAGTTGTATGGTTGATGACAGATCTTGGACGGAATAACCGGCAAATTATTTGCATACGTTCTGACTTGGGGATTCCCAAATCCCCGAACGGAGAGACCTTAAATAGTACATGTACAATACATTGAACATAAATCGCAATCCTCACTAGGCTAACCGAAGCCCTCAACGCCTTCATAAATGCTTTTCCTTTGTCTGTGATAGTCTTCTCCTTCAATCATGCTTGCTGGGTCTTTTGTCGGCATTCGGGAGGAAGCTCTACTCCTCGCCCGGAACGTCAATATCAACACCAAGCTCCTCGGAGAAAACCTGGTTCAGGCTGGATCCATCACGAACGTAGATCCAGTCACCCACAGCTGTGCCCTCCTTCTCGTTCTGGCTCTCGCCAAAGAGGCACCAGTCGTAACGCTTAGGGCCAGAGATGGGAGACGACAGCCAGATCTGCTTATTGGGGGGCTGTTTGTTAATGATGTATGTGCCCTTGTCAGGCCAGCTGATGCTGAGGACTCCAGCCTGTAGATAAATGCATTAGATGGGGTTGAACGATAATCGCATAAGCTATACGTACTGAGAAGTCGACGTCGATGTCTTCTCGCTGATCCTGGAGTTCCTCGAACTTCCCGACAACATTATCGAGGTACTCGTCCGCAAGGTCATGGTACTCTTGCTCAGTTATATCGGCCACAACAGCATTCTGATGGATCTCTTCGGCTTCGTTCAAAGGCTTGGCAGGATTCTCCGTATCAGGCATGATACCCCGCTTTCCGGAAACCGTAGTCGAGAAGCATTTTTGCGAAAGGGTCGATCGGATGGAAAGGTGTGTGATTGCAGGAGCGATACGGAAGCTTGAGCGGCAGATGGGTGTTGAAGAGCGGATCGCTCGCGAAGCCAAGCGGGAAGCTTGAAATGAGATTTGTCGGGACATTTTGTTTGTTAGAAGACCAACTTTCAGAAATTGCGTCCTGACTGGGGTATTGAATGGTTAGAAAGGGCTCGTAAATGAAGAGCGGAAAAGCATTCGCGGTGAAGAGCTCGGTATATCGCTGTCATTCAGAAGGTGAATGAATTGAAGCAACCAAGCTCCCCGCGGTCTGGATAAGTGCAGCTGCCAGGTGGGACTGACCAATTGCACCACGAACTTCGTCAGTGGAGGTACCTACATAGTACGTACTGGGATTGCAGCTCCCGCGTCCCGTCATCAGCTCCGCGTCTCTTCATTGCAGACACATGCCCCACCATTCACCGTTTTGACCTACAGTACCATTTGAAACCATCCAATACCTAACATACTACACCAAGTCATCTACATTGGTTTGTGTGAGGGCATGAAGAGCTCTAGCCCTTAATCATGATCAATGCCTTTCTGGTCTTCAACGGCCAAGGTCAGCCTCGTTTGACCAAGTTCTATACCCAATTGGTATGCCTTGTCCCCTCCAACTTTGTTGCCAGAAGCTCAGTTGCGCCTCATAGGAAACAAGTATACAACAGCGCCTCATCTCCGAAATATTTACACTCGTCTCGAATCGACCGGCCGGATCTTGCAACTTCTTACCCCTTCCACCTCTGCTCGCCGCTTCAGGCACCTCCCACACCTCCTCGGAAGAACAGAACGATGTTCCAACACTGGTAACATACCGCAACTATGCAACCCTTTATTTCATCGTAATCTCTACATCGACCGAATCGCCGCTTGCCCTTATCGATTTGATTCAAGTCTACGTGGAGGCTCTTGACAAGCTCTTCGAGAACGTCTGTGAGCTGGACTTGATATTCAACTTCGAAACCCTGCACTCTACCTTGTCGGAAATGATAATAGGGGGCGTCGTAATAGAGACAAACCTGGAGCGCATTGTCTCAGGGGTAAAGGCGCAAGGAACGGTCGCGAAGAGACCTGTGAATGAAGGCAGAGGACCTACAGGTCTGGGAAGTGGACTTGGTATGGGTGCTAACTTTGCTTGGACTGGGCGATGAAGATTACGACTATTCAGAGCGACGAACGAAATGAATGATAGAGCGGATTACAAGATGTGTCTGCCTGTTGAGATATCCATACATGCTTCGTCTCTACGAGACTAACGCCGAACTCCAAGTATTGAATAATATACATATAGAATACACTATTTCGATTCTGGCTCGTCTTTTGGGGGATGGAAAGGCGGCGCATCTGGTCGTCGTTCGTATCGCTTCTCGGGATCGACTGTGCCGAATAGATACTGCGTCTTCTTACGAATCTAGTGATGGCGTTAGCAGTTCTTGGTTCTTCTACAATCACATATACGAACCTCTTCAGAAGGCTTATACTTCTGACCCCACCATTCGAACTCGGAGTAGAAGCAGATCCAGATCAGTGCAGCTAGAACTTGGGTTAGATAATAGCCTAGAAATGATTGCATGAAGATAATCTTACCGACAATCGTCAGCAGCTGAGCGGTCTTGACAAATTTCACCCATCGCGGTGCTCGACTTGCTAGGATGATGCGACGTTTGTACTTCTTCTCAAACCGGAGTTGTTGTTGGGCAGTAAGCTGTTTGAAGTTCGGAGGCCACACTTTTCGGGCCTTGTAAGGGTTGGTTGCCACCGTCAGAGGAGCCTTCTTGAGAAGACTGTCCTTTGAAGACGAGGCCATACGTCTGATCAGCGTGGGAAACATTGTGATTAAGTCGCTTCTGACCTTGAGTGACTCAATGGTTCAAGACATGAAGCTTCGCATGAGTAATGTCGTTAGTGTCAAAGAATCTCCAATAAGCGCCACATCACCGCCACAAAAACCACACACTCACTAGCCACCTTGACGCACTACGAGTGCCCCGCGATTTTCACCCCTCCTTCCCAAGTCCGATTCAATCCCTTCCAAACAGTGACTCAAAAATTTCCACGGAATTTTGAAGTGCGTATTATTCACTCAACCTTCATATTTCAACATAATATTCAGGGGGAAAACTAACGATAATTTCTATCTCTTCACAGGTCTCGTCCATTTGCGACCATGGCTTCTACCGATTCCGTTCCCAAGGCCATGGAGGCTCTCAACATCTCCAAAACGAAGGAGCTCAAAGGTGCAGGTCCAACTTCCTCCACCGTTTTCAAGTGACCACTCTAACTATGAGCAGACTGAGAAGCGAGACACTCTGGTCGCACTCGAGAAGAAATATCAACAGAAATGGCAGGACGAGAAAGTCTTCGAAGCTAATGCACCCACCACGGATGAGGTGCCTCTCCACTCCATTCCCGCCGCCGAACTTCGGGAGCAGCAGCCCAAGTTCTTTGGATGCATGGCCTATCCTTACATGAACGGAACTCTTCACGCTGGTCACTCTTTCTCTGTCAGCAAGGTTGAATTTGCCGCTGGTGTTGCACGCATGCAAGGAAAGCGAGCCCTCTTTCCCATGGGCTTCCACTGCACTGGTATGCCCATCAAGGCTTGCGCCGACAAGCTCGTCGACGAGGTCAAGATGTTTGGCCAGGACTTTTCGGGCTACAAGGATGATGGGCCTGTTGTCGAAGAGAAACCCCCCGTTGCCAAGCAGACCAAGGAGGATGTCACCAAGTTCAAGGCTACGAAGGGCAAAGCTGCGGCGAAATCTGTCAAGATGAAGTAAATAGAGCTTCTGTCCTCGGAATCTCCAACTTACTAATACGCCTCGCAGGTACCAGTTCCAGATCATGCAAGCTATCGGAATTCCCACTGAGGAAATCCACAAGTTCGCTGACCCTCAACATTGGCTTCAACATTTCCCTCCCCTGTGCAGGGAAGACCTGACTAATTTTGGTTGCCGTATCGATTGGCGTCGATCTTTTGTCACCACTGATGCTAACCCTTACTACGACGCTTTTGTTCGATGGCAGATGAATCGTCTCAAGGAGCTGAATAAAGTCAAGTTCGGCAAGCGATACACCATCTACTCTATCAAGGATGGCCAGCCCTGCATGGACCACGACCGATCCGAGGGCGAAGGCGTTGGCCCCCAGGAATACACTGCCCTGAAGATCAAGGTTCTCGAATGGGCTCCCAAAGCTGCCGAGGCCCTGAAGGGTAAGCTCCCGGAGGGTGCTAACGTTTACAAGATCGCGGCTACTCTGAGACCCGAAACTATGTATGGCCAAACTTGCTGTTTCGTGGGTCCCAAGATCACCTATGGCGTTTTTAAGGCCAGCGACAATGACTTTTACGTCATGACGGAACGTGCGGCACGTAATATGGCACACCAGGGCATCTTTGCTACCGAGGGTGTCGTTGAGAAGGTTGCTGATGTTCTCGGTTCTGACATGGTCGGCACTCTTGTTGATGCTCCCCTCTCACTGCACAAAGAGGGAGTACGTGTCTTGCCTATGGAAACCGTCCTCCCTACAAAGGGTACTGGAGTTGTCACCTCCGTGCCATCTGACAGTCCTGATGATTTTGCTACTGTGACCGACCTGGCCAAGAAGGCTGATTATTATGGGATTCAGAAGGAGTGGGCTGAGCTTGAGATCTTCCCCATTATCGATACACCTAGTTACGGTGATCTCTGCGCTCCTTTCCTGGTCAAGAAGCTCAAGATCGCTTCTCCCAAAGACACAAAGCAGCTCGAGGAGGCCAAGGAGCTAGCGTACAAGGAAGGCTTCTACCAGGGCGTTCTGAAGGTGGGCGAGTTCAAGGGCGAGAAGGTCGAGGTCGCTAAGCCTAAGGTCCGACAACAAATGATCGATGCCGGTCAAGCATTTGCCTACTCTGAGCCTGAGCGCAAGGTTGTCAGTCGATCAGGCGACGACTGTATCGTTGCTCTTATGGACCAATGGTACTTGGACTACGGCGAAGAGTCATGGAAGAAGACTGCACTTAACTGGGTTGAGAACGGCCTAAACACTTACACAACTGAGACCAAGAACAGTTTCGAGGGTGTCCTGAACTGGCTGAACCAGTGGGCTTGTGCTCGAACCTACGGCCTCGGCTCCAAGCTCCCTTGGGATCCTCAATTCTTGGTAGAGAGTCTGAGTGACTCGACTGTTTACATGGCCTACTATACCATTGCCCACCTTCTACATAAGGACATCTTCGGAAAGACAAAGGGAAGTGCCAATGTTGGACCGGAGCAAATGGTTGACGAAGTCTGGGACTACGTCTTTTGCCGTCAGGAGCTCAGTGATGAGATACTCATAAACAGCAAGATCCCCAAGAAGACCCTGGAGAGCATGCGCCGCGAGTTCGAGTACTTCTATCCTCTTGACGTGCGAGTCTCGGGCAAGGTGAGTCAAGACGTGTCTTCACTAAGCTATCTTAAGACTAATGAGCATATCACATAGGATCTGATTGCGAACCATCTCACGTTTTTCTTATATTCCCGTTTGTTACCCTTTTCTTCTTCTTTTCCTATTTCCTGGCTTTCCCTGAACTTTTCTGAATTTTCCTGGATTTTCCTGGATTTTCCTGGATTTTTCTGGATTTTTCTGGATTTTTCTGGATTTTTCTGACTATTTCCTTATTTCTTTACCTCTTTTCAGGCAAATGTAGTATCCCTTGACTAACACTTCTTAGATTTGGCCCTATTCTCTCAAGAGTACTGGCCTCAAGGTATCCGCGCAAACGGCCACCTAATGCTCAATGGCGAGAAGATGAGCAAGAGTACCGGCAACTTCATGACTCTCCGAGACTTGACAGAGAAATACGGTGCGGACGCTTCTCGTATTGCTCTGGCGGATGCTGGTGATGGAGTCAATGATGCCAATTTTGAGGAGGATGTTGCCGATACCAACATTCTCCGATTATATACTCTCAAGGAGTGGTGCGAGGATATGGTTCGAGACCAGGATCAACTTCGAACTGGTGAGTTGAATTCGTTCCAGGATGCCTTGTTCAACAACGACATGAACGCGGTTATCAAGGAGGCTGTTGAGCAGTATGTCAACACCAACTACAAGCTGGCCTTAAAGGCTGGTCTATATGAGTTGACGAGCGCTCGCGATTTCTATCGAGAAGCCTGCGCAGCCGCCGGCATAAAACTGCACCGCGATCTTGTCCTCCGGTATATCGAGGTACAGGCTCTGCTGCTGGCGGTCGTTGCTCCCCACTGGTCTGAGTACATTTGGCTTGAGGTGCTGAAGAATGAGGGCACTATTCATAATGCTCGATTCCCCGAGATCAAGGAGGTTGATGCTTCCCTGTCGGCGAAGCGTGACTATGTACGAAACACTGCTTCCAACGTCAACTCAGCGGAGGGGCTGCAACTGAAGAAGAAGGCCAAGGGCAAGGAGACATCGTTTGACCCCAAGAAGCCTAAGCAACTCACAATCTTTGTCACGGACAAATTTCCAGCTTGGCAAGCGAAGTATATTGATCTCTTGAAGGAGATGTGGAACGTGGAGACGAAGTCAGTCAACGATAAGGAGCTCAATGGCAAGATTGGTAAGATGGGAGAAATGAAGAAGGCCATGCCATTTGTGCAAAACCTCAAGAGACGACTTCAGGCCGGTGAACCAGCGAGCGTGGTCCTCGAGCAAAAGCTGGCATTCAACGAGAAGGAGACTCTACTGCAGATGGTTCCTGGATTGAAGCGAACTAGTGGCCTGGTTGCTTGCCACATCATCTCAGTCGAAGAGGGCAGCAAGAAGGGAACCAACCTCGGGGATGGAAAGGAGGTGGAGCTTTCAGTACCTACAGCCGAGCATGCAGTCCCTGGACAGCCAACATTCTATTTTGAAAATGTCGAGGCTTGAATGTAGAAGCTAAGAAAAGGAGATAGGCACACTTGTTGTCAACATAGAATGTATGACACGGGCATGCATGCAAACTCATCGGTTGAGGTTACGTGTTCCTGCATCAGATGTGTGTACTGTGTGTGGATCGATAGATCTGTGTTTTGAGTTAAAATTGGAAAAGTCGTCGATCAACTATACCAGAGACAGGCTTACTTTGTTATGCCTAGCATGATTGCCGTGATTGGACTCTGATCTGCTTGATGAACCCCATGTAGGCCTCCTCCTTCGCCTTGGCTCGCATGATCCAGTAATTCAGATTATTCGGTAAGCTATTCTTGTCCGTAGGATTAGGTGCGCGCATGCTCTTACGCTGACATCACGTAGTGCTTTGCCACTATACAGTAAGCATCAAGGAGGCAGTGGCAGTGACGAGATTTGATAATAGTCATGCGATGATTATGATAATTCCGATATTTATTGCCAAGTTATAAAGCAGTATGCCAGAACTTGATAGAGCATGGTTGAGCTTACAAGGTTGAGTTAAAAGAGACAGGGGTGGTCGATGGCATCAGCGAGGCGAGAGAGGAACGGCTTGGTGAATTGCATGGTTCGTTTCAACGCATTCAATCTAAGGCTACTCATATCGAAGCAGACAGACAACCTGACCGAGCTTCTACCTTTGGCCTTTTTCTCCGAGCGCTACATGAACAGGGCAGGGGGCAATTGTTCATTTGATATTGATATCTCCGTCTGCATCTTCAGTTGGTCTGTAACAAACCCCTGGAAACATATAATGAATGATAAATGCTATCGAGAAATGTTCCGGGGCAACAAGCAGTAATGATAAGCAAAAGGGGCCCCGAAAGCTTGTTCATGCAAAAATATGGAGTTTTCTGGGTCGGTTAAAGGAGGCAAAGATTGAAGGGGGGATATTCAAATAAGGGACCTGGTCATTATCACTCTATCTGGACACTCTCCTTCCACCGTTGATTCAAATTAAAATCCATATTGCGCGTCGTGCGCGGCAAGGTAGCGATGCAGACAGAAGCGGTAGAGGACGGGAGCCAGACAAGCCAGACTGCCGGGGGCAAGCTAGCAAGAAGCCGGCAGGGGGAGGGAGCTTGATTTTCTATGGAACCACTATAACAGCACAGGCCATTCATAATCAATGTTTTGCAGGGGGTTCTCTGGTCCAAGACTCCAGGTCACCGACAAAGTTCAAGGCAATCGATCATGATGGAGCTTGTCGGAATGTCCGCGCTGTTTCGATTTAATGCGATGCGCGATAAGGAAACGACAATAGAGTGAAAGTGGCTGGACGATCATTCCTGTTTGTTCACTCTCCCTGTCCTTTTCCCCTTGACTGGTGGTTTTGTGGTTGCGGTTATGGCCACAGCCTGGTCTGAGCTGTTTGATTCTGCTTGCGCGTCAGAACCACAATTAAAAAAAAAATCCAACACAGATCTACAGATTATTAGTCCGAGCCGCAAAATACAATCCTAGCACTTGGTCCAGCCGCAAGATTTCAGGGCACAGGATTTCAGGGCACAGGGATACGGGGGTCTCATCTGCAACTGCGGGAGAAGGGGGAAATAGGGAATACCGGCAGCCGCTATTCGCGCAGATTCCTTGTATGTACTAATGTATCTGCATATTATTCCGTCCATGCTTTTACAGTGAGTGGCTGGTTGGGGCTGTTGTACAACGTCTCCAGTTATCTTGTGGTTGTTTTTAGAAACATTCTCTGGCAAAATCGAGCGGTTTTCTTCCTCTTCCTATTTGCCTTGGCCTGGAAAGCTTGCGCAATCCGCCTCCACCATCCCCAAACAAACTAACCCACGCCCAACCACGACTATTCATGAATGTTCCCTGATCCTCAAAGGTTTAGATACAGTGCAGTATACACATGATCAACACCTGGTCGCGTTTATGACGCAAGGCTCTTGTTGCCCAGTGAAACTGTGTAGGTTTATGGAACTGCACAGCTGATCATCTTGAGGCCTGTTTCCGTTCCCATGAATCTCTAGAGGTTGGCGTTGGGTGGCTAGGCCGGACCTGAGCGTTCTGCAGTGCTGTTATGCTTAGTCGGCTTTCTTTCCCGTGGTGTGCATCCATCAAGTCAATATCTTGTCGTCCTGCATATGGCTCCGGGTAGTATCAGATCTTGGTTGGTTGATCTAGCAACAGCATATGTACCGTAATAAGCATCAGCATCAGCGGAACGGTTGGTGTGAGGCTGGGTCTATCTATTTTTTGTTGATTATTGAATTACTCACTGTACAGCCGCGTCAAGCCTGATGTACCGCAGTCAGCCAGTGCACTTCAGCAGGACTCAATAGAGAGACCTCCTTCACTGGAACTTCAACTGACACTGTAGATTGCGTTGCCTCTCTGCCTTGATTTTCAGACAGAGAAAACAACAGTCACTGTGGACCCTCTCAGCTCTGTAACTGACGCACCGGATCAACTTCCTCGTTGAGGCCCTGGCATCTGGTATTGGGTGATATCGAAATATCCTGGCGGTGGAGTCATGCATAGTACAACGGTGGAACTCGAAGACACCAAAAGAAGTGGGTGGCTTGGGGTTGGGATGATGCAACCGCCCCCTGGGGCTGGTATCATGTATCATGTATGTACTGCACTGACTGACTCTCCTCTCAATCCTTGCGAGGCTCTCAGGTATATAGGAGTCGAAGCTCCTCTGCTCATTCATGCATTTTCTAATTCTCAGCATCCACTCAACATCTACTACAATTACAATCGCTACACCAACACTCGTTTAAACCCGATCTAATTCTCTTCGAACTCTACTACCAACAACCTAAACCTAAACCCACTATCAAAATGCACGCTTCCGCCGCCGTCCTCGCTTTCGTCGCTGTTGCGGCTGCTGCCCAGACCCCTGTGGCTCCCGTTGCTACTCCCGTTGCTACTCCCGGTGCCCGTTAGTTCCAACCCTTTCTCACGATCACCTCTTCACGACAGTTCAACTAACATCACGTCAACAGCCACCAACGGTACTAAGCCCGGTTCTGGCTCCGGCTCCGGCTCTGGCTCTGGCTCCGGTTCTGGTTCCACCCCCGCCAACGGCGCTGCTGCCCTCGGCCTCAGCGGTCTCGCTGGTGCTCTCGCTGTTGCCCTTGCCCTGTAGATTTTGACATTCGGAGCTTGTACAGGGTTTGGTGGACATGAGGATATGATGCATTCTGATGCATAGTCCTGGAGGAACCGTGCTGGTGCGCGTTAACTTTCGATGGAGATAGATCGGGAACGTTGTGTCCTGGCTAGAATAGATAGACCAATGGAGCGAAATCACCTCCAGCTATATTAATACTAATCGCATACCACCATTTTTTGCCTTCTTTTTCTTTTCTTTTCTTTTATTTTCTTTTCTCTTCCGTGAAATATAACGTGTTTCTCTGATTACCCAGCCCACTTGAGCCTCCTGCTCCTGCTTGTCTCTGGAAGCTTGACAGAAACCTTGAACCAACGGAGGCAGCAAGTTTATTTCCGGCATGCCGTTTGTGTCGCGCTTTTATCTTGCTGGGGCCCCGATTCCTTCCCTCCCTGCCCGTCGCCCTTGTAAATCGGCTGATTGTGGCGGCGACAGAGAATATTGAACCAGTATGAGCCGGGCTTCAAGGTACCCTGGGACCACTCGTGTCCTATACATGCAGGGGGTTCTGCTCGCACTGGTTTGAGGACGCTGCGAAAATGAAATTTTCGAGGACTCCGAAGGTTGTGGCCTATTCACAGGTGTCGAGTTGGACAGAGAAGCTTCAAGCTTACAGGGTGTCGTGCTCACGGCGGAAGGGTGATTGTCGTGCCGGACATATTCGCATGGATAGTCGTAATTTGTATGATTCTATCGCCATTCTTGATTCACTCAAGCGGCTATAGGGACCTGTCCGCCCGAGGTGCCTGAAGTGGGAGGTTTTGGTAGGTCATCCTGAAATTGTTAACAAAACCCCACGAGCAGACTTCTGTCGCAAGACATACTAGATCAAAAATAACCCGGATCATGAGACTGCAACTAGGACACACGGCAATATCCTGCTCGTCCAGCAAATCCTCGAGTGTGATTTGGAACTTGTCGCCACAAGGACATGGGAACTGGTAAACTCCCATAGCCTCGTCAAAGGTCATATCTTCAATCTCGACTTCGTCGTAGATTGAAATACCCTCGTCGTCGGACATTTTGGCTGCTAGTTGATGGCTGATATGGTAGTAATAAGACAAGTACAATTTCGGTGAAGTTGGGTTTATCCAAAATGCTCAGAAAAGTTGCCCCGCGATGCGACCAAAAATTCAGTCATCCCCGCGTAAGGTGGCTCAGATTGATAAATGTGGCTGTGCTCAATTTGTGGCTGTAGAGTCAAATGTCAATCACATGCCGAGCGTAATAGGAAAGTGTGGGGAGGCTAACACCTGCCCCAGATTCATCGACCGAGGAAGCTTCTGTATGGGGAAACTAGGTAGTTACCATCGATATCTTGGAGCTCACAAGACGTCCTTGGTCATGTAGTGCAAGAATCTTACTCCCTTCAACACTTTGAATTCTTCTCCCTTTCTTTGGGCTTTGAATCCAAGACCCTTGTTTGAACCACTGCTGGTTTCTTTTGTTTGGATACCATTCCACTTCCGATTTCCCCATGCGCTTCGCTTTTCTGAATAGATCTGTGACGTGACGTCGATACGCCTCGGCTCAACCCCAATCTCGACCACTTTTCGCCTTCAAGTGCGACTTCAAAGTGACTACAGAGTCATCGCTGGGGATTGCCCAATAATTTTGTACCATTGTCAACTTAGTCTACAGAGTCTGCGCGCGCGTAATGGCATCGCAATCGAAGCTCGCCTTGCCAGGCGATCGCACCCTTCGGAGTATCATCTCGCAACTCACAACCCTCTACGTTTCCAATCGCACACGCATCTCACGCGCTGTATGGATAACACTGTTCGCTGCCCTCGCTAATCGAATTCGCCTTGCCATCTCCGAGCAAAAGGTGGCCTCCGTCCGTGAAGCTGCCCAGCGCGCAGCCCGTCGTGGTACCACATCCAGTGGAAGCGAGGAAACACCCCGAAAGAAAGTCGAGCTGAATCGAGAGTTCTTTCGGTCGTTGCTTCGGCTACTCAAGATCGTTGTTCCAGGATGGCGCAGCAAGGAGTCGAGGTTACTGATGAGCCACAGCTTCTTCTTGGTTCTCAGGACTTTAATTAGTCTACGCGTCGCTGAGATGGATGGTGCTATTGTGAAGGCTCTCGTGAAAGGAAACGGAAAGGAATTCTTGAAGCGCATAGTATGGTGGATGCTCATCGCAGTCCCTGCGACCTTTACCAACTCCATGGTAAGTTTAATTATTCCCAGATATTCGTTCCTTGCTCACGACTGCTTTAGCTATCATACCACCAAGCTGAACTGTCGCTCAAATACCGCGCGCGGCTTACGCAGCATATACATGACAAATACTTGTCCAATCTGACTTTTTACGGCATATCGGCTTTGGATGACAGAATAAAGAATCCAGATCAACTGATTGCGGTCGATGTATCAAAGTTCTCCAATAGTCTGGCTGAATTATACAGTAATTTAGCCAAACCTCTACTCGATATGGTGTGTTGAACCATTCGCACTTGACCACAACGTCGCTGACCACATTTAGACAATATATACCTGGTCTTTGTCGAAGAGCGTTGGCGGTGAAGGCGTAGTCTTCATGTCACTCCTCGTCCAGCTATCAGCCAACGTGATGAGAGCACTAACCCCGCCATTTGGAAAATATGTTGCAGATGAAGCAAGGTTGGAGGGTGAATTCCGCTTCCAGCACTCGCGTCTTATCGATTATAGCGAAGAAGTCGCGTTATACGGCGGCCACAACGCTGAAAAGGACACGTTAGACAAGGGCTACTTTACACTTATCAAGCACGTCAACTACATCCTCCGTCGACGCTTTTATCACGGATTCATGGAGGATTTTGTTATTAAATATTTCTGGGGTGCGCTTGGCCTGATGCTCTGCAGTGTTCCCGTCTTCGTCAAGATGCCTGGCCATATCGCGATGAACATGGGCGATCGAACAGAAGCCTTTGTCACTAACAGACGGATGCTGCTCTCTGCATCCGACGCATTTGGCCGTATCATGTTCTCATACAGAGAGGTTATGGAACTGGCGGGCTACACGTCTCGTGTTGCCACTCTACTGGATGTGATGGATGATGTTCAGGCTGGTCACTTCGAGAAGAAGCTCGTGTCCTCTTCGGGCGTTGAAGGTAACGAGGCTGTTCTCAAGGGACGTGGAACTGTCCACGAGAGTAACGACATCACTTTCATTGATGTGTAAGTTAGAGATCACTGCTCCCTTTTACTACGCTAACCCATTCACTCAACTAGGCCCATTATCTCACCCAATGGTGACGTACTCATCAAAGCTTTATCTTTTACTCTCAAACACGGAGACCACTTGCTTGTTGTTGGACCCAACGGCTGCGGCAAGTCGTCTCTTTTCCGCATTCTCGGTGGTCTCTGGCCTGTTTATGGAGGCACAGTCTACAAGCCCCCCTTCCACGCCATCTTCTACATCCCCCAAAGGCCGTACCTTTCCCGAGGCTCCCTTCGTCAACAAATAATTTACCCGGATTCTCTTCGCCAGATGCGTGCTCGTGGTGTCACGGATGTAGACCTTCTTGAGTATCTCAAGATACTTGGTCTTGAGCACCTACCCGAATTATACGAGGAAGGTTGGGACGCTGAGGCCGAGTGGCGCGATGTTCTTTCTGGTGGTCTCCAGCAGCGTGTTGCCATGGCTCGGCTCTTCTACCATCGCCCTAAGTACGCTATTCTTGACGAGTGTACCAGCAGTGTTACCCTCGAGACAGAGAAGGCCATGTATGATACAGCAAAGGCTCTAGGCGTTACTCTCATGACTGTCAGTCACCGTCGAAGTTTGTGGAAGTATCACTCTCACATCCTTCAGTTCGATGGCCAGGGTAACTATGTTTTTACCAAGCTTGATGCCGATCGACGTCTCAAACTTGAGGATGAGAAGGAAGAACTAGAGGTTCGGTTGCGCCAGGTCCCCGAATTGGAGCGCCGCATCGCCGAGTTGACGGCTGCTTAGACGGCACGACCTATATCAAGGTTTTGGTGGAAATGTTACCGGATACCCATGGATGAATATTTGCACAGATACAGCTGTATTTTCTCGAAGGTGCTTAGACATTGGCGTAAAGTGTTTTCTTGATATGGTAGTATATTACAGGCAATGATTGAATCATCTTCATAGTCAACCACCTGGTGGCACCCTGCATGATTGTGATAAATCGAGATACACAACAACTGGCCAAATCTCAAGATGGATCATGGGGCAACTCAAAGAACAGAGCTTTATACATATCGCCGGCGGTGCCATGGCTCCCAGCCCGTCCGCCAAACCCCTCATGTCAACCATCCTCTCCAAGCCTACTCAAATCCCTTATCCACTCTCCTGGTTGCGAGGATGAAACCGGCATGTCTCCTTATGCAGGCTGTTATCGCCTCTCAGGATAGCCCGATGGTCGGCGCCACATTCCCAGCAGAATTCATGCCCGCATTTTGAACCTGAAATACACAAGAATCAGCACTGCATAGGTATTTTGCCTGGAGCCAGCTGAGGTCTTTGTGGCCTACCGTATAAACTAAGTAACTTGAGTAGTGCCCATGGGCCATGATGCATTCCTCAGCTGCTAGGTGCAGACCCATTGGCACTACTCAACTTAACCAGTTTAAACGCTAGAAAAAAATAGAACACGAGTGGTTCCAGCTCCATGTCTTGCCGCAGGTCCAACAGAATTGGTACTTGCATCGGAGACCTGCTAGAATTAGTGTCCATATAACGTGGCCTATGTCAACACACAGTGCCCATGATAGTGACGCGGCATTATAGCAAGGCCTGCATGTGCGGAAAGATAAAAAACAGCAAAGGTGACAAGGAACTTACACGTCATATGTGAACTAGAATATTTGTTAGAACTGTAGTTGCCATCGTAGAACATGAAGGTTTGATGCTTACCAGCCGGAGTTCTTCTCGATAGCCCATCCGCATCCTCCACACGCTTTTGTTGTGGCTCTCAATGTGGCCATGCTCTTCTCTTCTTCTAATTTACTTCTGGCTGCAATTTGGCGCCTTTCTTTTGCTCGTTGCCTCTCCTGTCTCTCTCGGACTCGTTCCTGTTGCATCTCCTGCTTCTCTCTCTCTAGTTTTCGTTGTCTTTCCTGATTTTTCTGTCTCTCTCGTTCTTGTTCTCGTTGCCTCTCCTTCTTCTGCCTCTCTCTCTCTAGCTTTCGTTCCCTTTCCTGATTCTTCTGCCTCTCTCGTTCTTGTTCTCGTTGCCTCTCTCGCTCTCGCTCTCTTTCTCTCAAATCCTGCGCGCCTTGATGCTTCACTTTAGCCTTCTCTTTGGTGACGCGCTTGCGAGCAAGGCCCCGATCTGCCTCTTCTTGAGCTGCTTGAGCCTTTGACCACCTTTCATTTTCAAGCTCCAGGTGACCACGGAAATTCGGATCTTCTTGAAGCCGATCATACTCCTCGCAAGACAAATCTTCATGCCAGTTGACTCCGTGGCGAAAACATGAGCGATGGCTGCATTTGATGCAAACGACGATGGGTTGAGCAGACCCAGAGTCGTGGATCTGCCCAGAGCCGCAATCAGAAGTACACCAGAAGAAGTTATCTTCTTCTTCCATAGCAGCTCGGAGCGCCTGTCTTTCGTATCTACACATTGTTAGTTATATTCCATCTTTGAATATCGTGATCATACTTGGCAATTGTCAGCTCATCAGCAAAGCGCTTAATGTCGTTATATTCGAGGTTTTCTCGGCACTCGTCACATCTGATTTCGGTCCAGCGTTTACTTTTCATGCCCACTTGGATTGATCGCTCCATGCAATCCAAACATATAGAGGGGGTGTGCGTGCATTTTGAAGTGACGAAATCTGGAAAGGAATCTGTAGCTTTCATGTCGCTACAGACAATACACTCTCGGCTGTCTATTGCCCTTGTTGTCGCGGCATCACTTTCTAGTGACTCGGGCAGATCAACGTACGGGCTAGCAGAGGACGAAGACGAAGACGAAACGGCGGCGGCGGAGGCGGCTTTAGTTGTAGGTAGTTCATAGCCAGTGCCAACACCATTTCTAGTTCTCAGGGTCGATGTCCGATTAGTCGAAGTCGTTGCCTTGACCGTCTTCTTTTTTCGTACCGCCTTGTCGCCTCTGTTTCTCGTGAAGCATAGCATTTTTCAAAGGAACTAGAGCACTCAGAAAAGGAACCACAGGATTCCACAAAGGAAGCAAGTGATCGATCTCTTGTCCAAGAATAAGCTGAGGTTTCACAGCCCTGCCTAGAGTAGTAGGTATTGTTGAGTAGGCGAGGTAAGTATGATGTTTTACAAAAAGAATTTTTATAGAAACAATTTCAAGACAGTAGGAGACTATATATACTCTGTTAACATAGAGTTCAAAAAGAGATATCTTGAGGCTCAAAGAAAGCAAGAAAGAAAGTTAAACCGGTGTCTTGAAAGCCAGTTCTGCACCTGTAGGCCATCTTTATCGTGTACCTGAGGTCCGTTCCCTATATACAACATTGGCCCGAGAAACCAGCAGGTGGCTAGAGCAGAAGGTAACCTGCTGGACTTAATCGGAGGGCAATGGAGGCCATTTATAACCACGAATTTGACAAATTCATCCCTAGACCCTTGGTTCCCGGTCCATGTGCGTACCCGATCAAGGTTAAATGGATCCCATGTGGCCCGCCCCGCCTCCTCCAAGCCATCTTTGATCGATGCACCCACCCCCTGGGGCGAGATATCCAAGAATCACCGTGAGCATATGTCTTTAAGCTATTCAGAGGTCACAGTATAAAAGCGCTGGTCTGTCAGAACGATTAGCATAAAGCATGACAAAATTGCCTCAACGAAACTTACTTTGATAGATCAGAGTATAACTAGTGAATGCGAAAGTATATACAGCCTCGATCTTACAGTTCAGCTCGTAGTATCATTGGTCGTCGCAGCCCTTTCTCCGACGTAGCTGATTCTCCGGAATATGATTAACGTCCGCTCCAATGATTGACAGCATCTTGGCATTGTAGTTGTGGGACAATGGAACATCTCGAGACAAATTGCCATCGTATATAGTCATCTTGACCTTTCGAATGCGTCCTTTACTGGTAGGATTTGTCTATAGAAACGCGGCAATATATGAGTCGTTTTCAGACACCGTCGAGCCCTATTGTGATGTCAGTCTAGTTTAATTTGCTAAGTGAAAGGGCGTCTGTCAAACAACTCTCGTAATGAACCACTCCATAACTCGGACTTTGAGATCGATCGAGTTGCTACGCGGTGTCACACAGAACGCCAATGTAGTAGGTAGATCCTACCTCGGTACCTTATGAGGAAGGTGGTTTTTCTGTCTACTATGGTACCTCGAAAAAGGTATCTTTCGTTCCTGACAACGAGCATCTTCCCAGTCCTGGCTTACCTCAGTACCTACTGCGGGGGAAAAGTCTGGTTCCTTGCCTGCTGGCTTTAGATTTCATATCTGGCAGTAGGTATCTTTGAGGATCTTACACTCGAGCATCTCAGTCATCAAGTTTTGCCGTCTAAAACAATTCCTATGGCAGGATCTTGGGTCACAATGTATACCTTACTTACCAGACTACCGTACTCAGCTTCGATAGTCTCCCAGAAGTGCAACATGCTTTGAACGCTACGTTGGTCTGAATGATGCTGGATGATGGACGTTGATACAGAACAGCCACTAAAGCATTAGTTACACCAGATGCAGATGCGGCTGAGTGTAAATCTGTTTGGTGTGCCACACGTAGCAGGGGTGTAAGAGGGGTTTAGCTGATCACCCTGTAGAACACTGCATTCCCGCACGTTTCCTTCCGTAATGAGGCTGTACCCGTCCAGCCGCCGTCCCTCAATTGGGCTTATTCATGGCTTTACTCTACTTATTTTTTGTTTTCTTTTCTTTTTTTTTGTTTTTTTTTTTCGCACCTCTAGAATTATTCTGATCAGCAATTCGAAATTCTGCACAATATCTTCTTGTTACCACCTTACCAATGCTCGACTCGGAGCTTGACTCTCCCCTTTGCGTGCCTACAAAGGAATTCACTGAAACGAGCAGGCTCAAAGCGAGCACCGAAGAAGGGAATGATTGCGTGCCGTGCCCTCGGTCAATCCAGGCTCTAAAATTTCCACTGCTCAAAACCACAGCCAGAGAGAAGGGCGATACATGCCGCTTTTACCAGAGAAGGAACTTCGAAACATGTCATATGGAATCATGCCCGGCATCTGGGACGCTGAAAGCCAGCCCTAGCACAACCAAGACTCATAAGTACTATGAGTGAGATATTGAAACTCGAAAGGGCACGGCTTAACATGCTCTAAAGGAATTCCATCACTCACGACTGAGATTGGCTCACTTGGTTCACTGGTCGATTCAAAACCCGACCGGTTTAATCACACTTACATCGCTCAAGAGGAAACCCTTCAACTTCATCGTCTTGTGGAAAATCTCCTACGAAGGCTATGCGAACTTAGTGAGAACAAACAGATTGCCGAGGACAGGGCAAACAGGCCTACGAAGAAAGTCACGAGCATAGAGCATAGATTGAGCTCCTGCATGATCCTGGCGAACAAGGCTAAAGAACTGGTCGAGCATAACCGTGTACTGTTCGAAATCAACAGATCTTGGTAGTTTGGGGTTCGGAGGAGCAGCGACGAGCTTGGCGCGACAATGGGTATCGAACACTTATTTCGCATTTGTTTACGTTAAAGTCCTTGGAAGAAGGCTAACTATCTTGCTTGGAATAAGAGGTTATGCTTGATAGATTAGGAGTAACAGCATACCAGATGGCTAACCCATGACTGTTTACTATATGGCAAGGGGCGAGAGATGTCCTGGGAGACATGGGAAGGTGACAGCTACAGCCTGGGAAACTTAACGTCGTCCATTTGCAGACAGACTAGTTAGGCTCCAAAACAGGATTGGTGTGGGCAACTGATATGTGTGTCTTGGTATTTAACAAATAAACATATACTACATTGATCATTGTGCCTCGCATGAGTCCTTGCTAGAGGGATATCATTCTATAAAGATAAATTTTCCATACATAGGCCCAAGACAGGGGCTCAGGCTGTTCACGCAAGACGCAGTAGAATGAATTATCAAGTCTCGATGCCGCACAGGCTCTAGACGTAAATTGTACAAGTGTGCTGCAAGCACACACACGCACACACACAGCTCTATATGGCCTGCCACAACTAGGCATGAATAATATCCTAGGTATCCATAACACCAAGCTTACATGACGGAAATAGTCTGCGAAAAAGTTAAGAAACAAATGAATGCGAAGAGGTCTTTTTGTGACAAAGCAGGTAACATCAGTGAGGGAAAACAGGCCAGAAGAAGACAAAATATAAAAAAGAAAAGAGCCCGTCTCTGCTTGTCGACAGGAGAGCAGCAATATATCCATCCTTTCACCCTAGTTCACCCGTCGTCTCCGTCCTCAAGGTGATCCAACCTTGGGTGCCCTAGTTGTGAATACACATCTTCTTTCCCTCTAACCCCCTTTTCGGGTAGAACAACATTCATAAAAGAATCAGAAATACAAAGGAAGGGTATAAGAGTAACCTGTATAGGTCGGTCCGTTCATGTTTCCACCGTCTCATATCGGTGTTCGGAGAGTCTTCGTCCTCTCAGTGCCGGGACGCCTTATCGACGAACCCTACGTTGTAGCGGCCAAAATAAGCCCGGAAGTAGTCCTACTCCTCGTCCAGACTTCCCATCATGCCATTGCCTTTGCTACCCTTGCGACCAAGCTTCAGCATGCTGAATCTCTTGCGGACACTGCCCTTCTTGCTAGAGATCTTGTTCTCGACAGCCTTTTCGTTGCCGCCACCGAATTGCTGGTCGAAGCTCCCTCGACTGCTAAACCCTCCCGGAGAATCGGGATTCTTCTCGTCATGAGATTGAGTGCGGAAAAAGCTATGCCGACGGTTGTGCTCTTTGCTTTGACTTCGGCTTAAGGAGCGGCTCAGGTTACTCGCTGTTTCAATATCAACAGCGGGCTCCTCAGGCTCAGTTGGCAACTCTGGTTCCTTCTTTTTGCTGCCACCAAGGAAACTGAGTCGTGTGCCCCGTTTTGAGACGGGCCTAATGACTGAAGCCTCCTCTGTGGTGACGCCGTTCACCGAAACCCCAATATTCTTATGTTTGGGGCTGGCCTCAGAAGAACGAGACGATCGTCTCCAAGTAGGAGAAGGTGTTGCAGCCATTTCGCGTTGGGGCTGAGGAGGCGTGAAGTGTGCGATTTCAGATGCAAATGTACTCTCAAAGACTGTACGGAATTAGTTGTCTGAAATAGCCTGTGGTCAAAGTCCAACTTACACCTATGAAGCTCCTCATGCCTACTGTTGAGGACTTCATTGGGACTTCGGGCGAACATGGCAAGGCACCTCTTAATCATAATAGCATGGTCGACGAGTGCCATCTTGATAGCGCTGTCTTGGGGTGTCAGTTCTACCTCTGATGCTTCCTGGTCCTCATCCTCTTCAGCATCATCGTTAACTTCCTTGGGTTCTGGCAGCAGTTGGCGGTAACAGGCTACACTACTTTCAGAAGTTGGGTTGACAGAAACGCTCACTGCATCGAGAAGAAGTTGAGCATGATCCCCGTTACCATCAGCAACCCGATGCTCAAGGGCAGTCATTTCTTGGGTTTTGCGGACAATCCGCTCCAAGGCTGTCTCATGGGCGCTGAGTTTGATTTCCTGCGTGTCAACAACTTCGCTACGACGAAGTATAGTAGGGAATGCATCAGCAGTGGTGAAAACTAGTTTCTCAGCCGAGTGTTCCTTGACAGGGCCATTTGTATTGCGTCGTGTGGAGATAGAAAAGGTCTGAGGATGAGATGATAGGAGAAAATCCCGGATTACTTGCGGCACTCGTGCGCGCTGGAAAACCTGATGGCTGAGGTCGCGATGAGGAGTGACAGCTGAGATAACCAGGAATTGGCCTTCAACCTCATCAACATCGCCCCCAGTGACAATCTGAGCAGCTGGATACTGCTCTTGCATGCGGTCTGTAAAAGCGGAAGCGCGTTCGCTTGGAGATCCCTCGTATATATACTCCTTGTCTCTGAGATTGGCGTGGAATCCAAGTCCCTTGTAGACAACCTTGAAGTATTTAGGAACGAGTTTGTCACTTTTGGAGATGGTCTCATATATCGTTGCGATCGCTCGTTCAGCCCTGGCCAGCTTGGAGAAATCGAAGATGTTGTTTTCGTACTGTGTTTGTAGTTCTTTATACGCTGCCAAAGCATGGCTCCATGACTCTCCCTCTTCAAAGTATTTGATCATGTCGAAGTAGAGTCTCTCTTTTCGCTCAAACTGAGTCTGTGCCGGAAATTCCGGATCAGGCAGACCTCTGGTCTGGCCAGCCGGATCCCACTCATACAGATCAGCGTGCAGCCGTAGGGCCAAACCAGCTTCTGTGTGGTTCTGCGATTCGGCTTGCAGGTCTGCAAGCTGGTGCACATAGCGAACAAAGATCTCCTCCTTTTGCATATCGCGAAGGAATTCCATGAGCCGCAAACGATTAATGAGATGTGTTGCTTCGCCAGTATCCTCACTACTGTGGACTGCAACCAGAAGGTCGAGAAACTCATCGATAGTTCCAACGAACTCACGTAGAGCTGTGTATAACGGCTCGTCAGGAATTTCTGCCAAAGGCTCAAAACGTTCAAGTAGCTCTGGTATAAACAGTTTCTGGAGGATGCTCTCAGTCAAAGGCTTCTCCTTGAAAAACAGATCCAATCGATCGATTGTCTCCGTCTGAATGATCGATAGATCCTCGCTCAAGGTCCATTCGCTGACAATCATAGTCTGTAGCACTTCGACAGCCATTCTTCGGAGACCTTCATGCACGCTGAGGCACAACTCGACGATAGGACCAACTAGTGCCGGGACATATTGAACTTGATATCCTCCCATCTTTGAGAGATTGTATCGGTTTCGTTCATCAGGGGTGGTCTCCCATCCGATCGCCTCCCAAGTGCGACGAAGGAGCTCAGCGCCATGTTCTCGAACATCTCCCGCAATTTTCCACACTGCTCTTCGCTTCTGCTCAGGGAACGTCTCTAACGCGAGAGACGTACTGCCCACGAGTTTGAGGAGTGTGGTAAAGAAGAGCTTCCATAGCTCAGTGTTAAAGCTCTCTGCTTCCTCGGGGTCGGGAAGGAAAGCTTCCAGCATTGTACCAGCGAGATACTCAAGTGTCCGCATAGTCGATTTGTGATGATGGATGTGTACACTCAACCAGCCCAGGGGATATGCTTCTCCCTTCAGTATGCTCATGTGTACTCTAAGAAGATTCTCTAATAGAGTAGTCAAGTCGTCCTCGGCAAGCTCCAGTTGCATGCCTGAGGGTGAATTAGATATTGCGGACAAAATAGCAGAAAGCTCGACCAAGGCTTCATCAAACTGAAGGTCTTCATTAACAGGTTTAGTAGGGAAAGGGTAGGACGATGGGAAAAGAAGAGAAAGGCGGTCTTTCGGCTTGCGGGGAGCAGCAAGAACCGCCAGGTAAGAATCAATTATTTTCGGAATGTGGTCCGGAATTTCTGAGCCGAGATAGTCAATCTGGCTCGCCAATATAGAACAACATAGACGGATCTGATCTCTCCATTGGTCGGTCACCTCTTCGGAATGACCCCAGTGAGGAGTGATCCATCGAACAGTGTTGGTGCTGAGGGCTAGTTTTTGGTCGGGGTGGGCAAATAAGTCCAGCTTGCCATAATTGATAATCAGGACAAGCTTATACAGAACAAGTTTGCCCTTGACGTCCGTGCACGAGTCCATGAAGTCAATGGCAATATGCAATATCTCCTCTGTGGTCAGCAACCCAGCAAGTTCTGGTAGCCATGTGTGGAAATGCTGGACAGCGAGCGTCTGGGTACCAACAAGTGCAGGGGCAGAGTTGCGCATCATCGCGTCAAGAGCCTTAAAGATGGCGCGGAGCTCGCGTGTAAAACCGGTAGTGTTGGATGTGATACCAATGCCAGCTTCTTTCTCCTTCTGCTGGGTTCTAGCATGTGTGATAAATTTGAGGATGTGCCTGACAACCTTGAAAGTAGCACGCAGCTTTCGGGCAGTCTCGGGCTCTGTTGGGTTCTGAAGGAGTCGTGTGAAAGATCGCATTAGACATGGAGTCGCAAAGGGGTAATTGAACTGGTTCTCGGCATACTGGTCAACCAATGGGCCTAGGTTGAATCTTCGGTCATGTACAATGCCTAATACTCTGACCAAGGCAGTGAAGACAAGATCCTCAAATTCATGACTTCCGGAGTACTCCACGAGGATTCCGAATAGACCATCAAGCACATCGCTGAGCAGCTTGACCACTTCGATTTCAGGCACAAAAATGAGTTGCCTAAGTACACCTGGAACCTCCTCTCGCTGAAGATCTCGCCACTTCAAGAGTCCCAAGACCACCCTGTCCTGTGAGAATCTTGTGCTGCAGAGATAGGTATCGATACGGAGCACAGCGAGGGGGCCAGTGGCTTCCGTAGGATGGTCATCTTTGCCTTGCGGGTTCCACGAGAGCGACAGATACCCGCCCTTTCCAGTTGGCCCAGGTTGTGCGGTAGAGGTATGCTCATCTATCTTATAAAGCAGCAGGCCGTGTAAGCCATCCCTTATGAATGCCCCCTGGTCCCACAAGGGCATGTGGCCAATAGCAAATGGGGGGTTGGGCATATCAGAAACAAATATGACAACATGAGCTTGTGGGACTTCGTTAGGGGCCAGAGCAAGACGCAGTGTCTGATTCCAGTGCTCTCCTCGTTCCGTAGCTATCGATTTGAATGTGCTCAAAGCTTCTGTGTTGGAGGAGGCAAAGATACAGTTCTCAATTCGCTCTCCGGAGGTCTTTCTAACCTCGAGGGTTATCTGGAGGTTGTTTCCATGAACACTAGAGGGCATGGCTGTTGCGCTACCGCCAAATCGAGACAGAAGGTTCTGTTTTCCCAGGGCAGCATCAGTTAAGGTAAAGTAGATGTCAGAACGGGGTCTTGTAGGGGCTCCGGAGAATCCCATCTTGCTTGTCTTTGTCACGCCTGAGAGCATCGTTGGGGTGGATTTTATGAGGATGTCAGCGTCTGAGTGGTTGAAACTCTTGAGCTGAAGCTGCAATCGCTCACCCCTTCGGGACTTTTCATAGTGTCCAGAAGGGCTGTCCATTAATTCCTTGACCAGCGGATCCCAATCATCACCGGCGTCCTTTTCGCCTGCATGCCTCGAAGATGTCGACCAGATATTAACAAGATGTTCGACCTCGTCAGCTTGCTTCATGATTGGATTTAATCGTAGAACGCCGAGGCCGATTGTGCGATCCGCAATCTGCACTCCATCTGGCGGACTGCCAGTTTTTGAGCCTGCTGTACTTGGAGGTCCGGTGCCTTCTCGACTTTCCGCGCCGCTTGTTGAAAGCCGTTCGTCATTTTGCTCCGCAACGGCGTCCATCCGTGTCACAGGTGACCCTCTTGAAATGCCAGATCTTGAGCTTTTACCACCCCACATGAGGCTCCGTCTTGTTGACTTCATTCCGCCTGAAGATGTCGGTTTCATGTGATCCCTTGAGTATGGAGCCGTTGGACCGGTGCCTGAGCGTGAGAGGGGCTGAGAAGGTATAATCTGCTGAGATGCCAGCACTTTAACAACCAGGAAGAGCTCTAATTCTGCTGAAGGAACATCACCCACGTCTTGTGATGATAAATCCGTGAAGAGAGTCTTCGTCTGGGCATGTTTGGCCAGGTTGACGATTGTGCCCCCAGCAGGGATTTTTACTGTAAAACCTTCTGAAAGAGTAGTAGGCTGACCATATTGAGGTTTGCTGACGAGGTAAAAAACCAGTGAGGTCTCTTCAATCGAGGCACCGGCGAAGCCCTTGATATCAACCATAAGATGGTGTAAAGCAGTCAATTCGACAAGGGATTGTGGGGGCTCATCCAATAGACTCATCACAGACTGCAACTTGGTGACTTTGACAATACAATCGTCGGCTGTTAAGACCCTTCCCCGAGCTTCAGGGTCTCGCACAATAACTTCACCTCCACATAATTTATTCACCCTAACCAAATCCCAGACAGTCCTTTCACGCAAACGATCGTACTCGTGTGCGGTAAGAACGTTGTACAGAAACTGTTGTCGATGTAAGTTGAGACCTGTAATAAGCTGAGAAAGTTGATCCAGTCGACCATATTGTCGGGAGAGTAGGAGCTCATGGAGGTTGGTGGAATGCCATTCTCGAAGACATGAGGCGATCTCGTCTATTAAGGGTTCCGACAGCGAAGTTGGTGTCTCGTCTCCGATCTTGAGCATTGGTACGGGTGCAGCAGGGCGTGGAGCGTTGGGATCTCTATCCACGGGTATTGACAGGCTTCCCAGGGTGCCATTGGGAAGTTCCTTGAAGGGCGTTCTGCCTTTGCTCGAGATCGTTGACCTATTTCCGTCTTTCAGGCTCTTGCGCGCTGAAATGTTCGTCACACCACTCTTGGCACTATCACTCGCGCGAGGCATATCACCATCCAAAGCTGGACCATCGCTTGCTGCATCGTCGTTTTCGTCACCCTCTTCGGGCTCTCCTAGCATCTCGCGAACCTCAACACAGCTTCGTGGGAAAATTCCGCTGAACACACGCGCCTCGAGTGTCTGGCCCTTGACAGAAGTCAGACCAGCCAGCAGACTGGGAGGCGCTACGAGGTAGCCGCGCAGCCAGTTGCCGTCGGGTGTCTCTTCGATAATATAGAGCTCATCGCCAATCTCGAGGGGAAGGTCGGCGGGACTCGAAGTTGGGAAAGGGTAGGTCGCGACGGCGAACGCGATGCGGGGAAGAGGCTGCCAGGGCATTGAATATCGTAGGGGACTGGTGCAGCTTATCGAAGAGTTCACAACCACCAGAGCTGGCGTAGTTGGAGGTTTCGCAGCTGGGGGTCGGCAACGGCAAGTGGTGGGTATAAGCTTTAATGGTTCGAGAAGGTCGGGTCAGGAGTTTATGAGTAGGGCGGTTGGTCTCTGTCGCACTACTGAACTCATCAAGAATTCAGATATCGGAGGGCAGTGCCAGGAGCTGTCGTTAAACGTGTGCCCCGTAAACCAATCGCGGGCTCATGGATCTTGGAATTGGTCCCTGCAGCGCAGTTCCGAGAAGGACAGGATGTGATATGGCGCTGAACAGGCGTAGGCACAGGCACAAGGTAGCGAGCGTTTGGCTCGTTGTTAGTCGATTTTTGTTCGAATGCGCCGAGTTGATCCAAAGCGAGCGTTGTTGCTGAGTGAGCTGTTCAGTTTGGTTGGCAGGTCGCTCAAATCAAATTCAAACCCCCTGAGCAAACGCGAAATAGCTTGCGGCGGGTTTTGGCAAGGGTTCTAGATCGAGGGGTGGCCTCAGCCTTTTCGCGGGATGAATATGGATGGATGTTGGTTCGAGCGTAGGCTGCGAATGGAAATGGCAAGACAGGATCGCCAAGAAGGGCAAAAGGAACGTCAAAGAATTGCCAGAAGAGAAGGGAACAATAAGAGAGAGCTGCTATTGTTGGATTGAAAGGGTAAAGTGCTAAATGGCCCAAGTGATGAAACCAACGTTGAGATGGATCGTTATGTGCTAAAAGAGTCAAGAAAGTTGGGCTACAAGGGCTAGCATGATACCTTTCCAGGTCTCGGGAGGGGGCAGAATGCGCCGGTTCTAGTCAAAGTCTGTAACAGTACCAACAGATCTCTTACTGCATATATGGATCTCAATGTACTGGTCTAACAGATGTGAAGAATAATTGCTTTTTGAGCTTCTAGGATCATGCCCAATCTCAATTCCATCCCGCCTCCACTAGTGTCTGCGGTACGTGCTGCAAGTTAATGAGGTTGTGGATCGACAACCCATGAATTTGGGGATTAGGTGCAACTCGAGATTCTAGACGTGAAGAAAAGAAACGGGGCGGAATTAGCCATTAACATTGACGTACCGCTCCCCTGGAGACCTGCAGCCCTCTTTGCCCATTCTGCTCACACTACATGGGCTGTCTTACACACCACCTAGATAACATTAATGAGACGACATCCCCAGTGACCTGAAAGCTTCTGCGAGTCCGGGCAGATTCCAATACGATAAATGTTCAGATCAGACGAAATGCGAAATGTGCCCGGTTATCGAGTTGGCTCGTGCCAGTATAGGTAACCCACTCTCATCGACGGCCCGCGTAGGTACAAATCGTCTAGTACCTCTTGTACATATGTAAGTATCTATCTCCATCTATATGCAGGGTTCGCATTAACATTCCCAACCACTGGCTGTTGGTCAATCATCAGCCTGAATCATCGTGCAGATTTCATGCCCTTGCCTTATTATGTTTCACTGCCTGCCCAGACAGCCAGGTTGCGATTGCATCGTGTGATATTCAAGCCACCGACTTTGATCAAAGGAATGCCCTGTCTTATATGATAGCCTCAAAGGGTCAACCAACCACCAGCAACCAACTGGCCGGACATAAACGGATTCATATTTCCGGTGGTACAAGGCCACCGATACTTCACCCACCTTCTGTCGGAGTGTCAAAACAGTTTAGTCGACCTCTCTCTTCGAGGGGAACCCCATGACCCAGAGTGAACAACTACCTACCCTGCCATGCTGGAATTTAAGCCTCCAATTCTGAGACAACCCACGGAACTCAGATCCGTGGTGAGCATGCTTTATCATCCTTGCATCAACCCTGCATTAGCCTTAAAACTCTGATATGTACCACGTTCAGCCTCATCCTGCATGAGTGGCTCATGGTTTACAAAGAGGCGTAACTTTGGTATCGTAGATGCCGTACCACCACAAGCATCTGAAATATTCATAGCTGTATACCCTGAAAATTTAGTCAAATCAGGACGAGCTACTCACCCAGTGAGCCTGCTTGTCTTTATCTTCTTATTTAAACTTGTTGCATCGAGGTTAGTGGCTATTCGAGCCAAAACGGCCTTTGTCATGTGGGACACCAACACAATCGCTACGACCGAGTCAAGCCAATACATCTAATTTCAATGGAGCTTGAAATTACAGCAACACAAGTTGCTATTTCAACTCAAGAGCGAAGCTTAGTTACATGTATTTATTACATATGTGATGTGTAGGTAGGTAGGAGAAAAATACCCCCCCCCCCCCCAAGTTTAATATGCTGAGTTACCCTGGACCGGGCTCTCCCGAACTCTTTAACATCTCTACATGCTAGATCCAGTAATACAGAGCTCGACACATTTTCTTGGCGACAGCATATATATAACTGTAGCTATCGGGTGTGGCGAGTTCTACCTTTGCTCTTTATTAACTATTGGTTTATGTCTGTCGACTCAGGTTCAGATACCAAGCCTGAAGGGCATATTTACCTCGCGTATGAATACCTTTGCAGCCCTACATATCCACAACGTTTCTTTGAGCTTCCTCGGACTTAAAGAAATGCCATGGGTGCCATCGGATCCGTAGTAGCGATGGGTTTAAAAGCCAATAGTAGTCAGAAGATATGTACGTATTGTAATTGGCGGGGCGTTTAAGTGCACTCGTCGGGAGTTCCTCTATTATCGGCAGTCGACCATGGAACAATATCAAGACCCATGTCCTTAAGAGGAGAACCGCTGGGGCAAACACCCACCTGACAACCACGTCAAGTTGATCTGCCCCCAATCAGATCCTCTACTACGCCACGGTCTTCTGATCGTCGGCACTCTGACAAATTAGGATGGGGAACCTACCACCTTAGAGATACACCATGACAACACTCCGTGAGACTTCTAAATTCGCATATCATGTCAGGGCAATCTTTCTAACTTGCAGAAGAGGATAGTCAACTCACTTGTATTCTGACCGGTCCTTGAGTCTTATTCAAGCACCTTACTGAATCAACTCACAAACAACACCAGCCCATTCACCTCAGTATCAGAGCAAACCCCCACACAGCAAGCTTCTCTCCAAGACTATGCATTCGGCCATAATTCCCAATAAGGCAGTCCAAAGCACAACGTCCACGCTACGGCCGGAGATTTCTATTCAACCCGCCAATTCAATGTTCTCATACAGCCTCGTGCCATTATAGGCCCTGCGGTTTAACGTAGTATCTCAGGCGGAGGTCCAAGAACGGCCAGCTTATAAGCTGGCAGTTTCCCAGCTGAAAGATTGACCTCCGAGTCTTTAATCACCAGGCCAGAGCTACCGCCACATACCTGATATATTGTCCACCTCCAAGTATGCCTACTCTCTTATATGTGCCACTGAATGCTGACTTCTGCTAACAACGCTTAGCAAGATGGTACTCATTACTCAACTTCTATCGGGCTTTGCGCTTGCTTCAGGAATCCTTGCAACACCTATCGAGCGTCGTGCTGTTATTAACCACGATGCTGTCGTTGGGTTTCCGCAAACAGTTCCATCCAACACAGCTGGCTCACTCTATCTGAAGTACAAGCCTTACCTCAAGGTATTCAACGGATGTGTGCCCTTCCCCGCGGTTGATAGTAATGGAAACACTGGGTATGTTAAGTTTAGATGTCCTTGGACTGGGGCTGACTTCGTTGTTAGTGGAGGCCTAGCCACAAGTGGCTCATCAAATGGAGGTTGCAGTAGCAGTCTTGGCCAGGTCTATGTACGAGGCGGGACTTACAATGGCCGCTACGGTATTATGTATTCTTGGTATATGCCAAAGGATTCACCATCTCCCGGACTAGGACATCGCCACGACTGGGAAAACGCGGTGATATGGCTGTCTGGTGAAGACACAAGTGCCACTGTTGTTGGCATGGCAGTTTCTCAACACGGAGGATATGACAAGAGAACTTCTGGTACATTCTCCGGAAGCAGTCCCTTGGTGGGATATACTGCCATCTGGCCTACCAATCACCAAATGACCTTTACCAACGACAAAGGTGGCCAGCAGCCACTGATTGCCTGGGAGAGCTTGACCGCTGCGGCTCGTACGGCCTTGACAAACACTGACTTCGGCAGTGCCAACGTCCCCTTCAAGGACGGAAGCTTCGAGTCAAATCTGGACAAGGCCGCTGTCTGAAACTTCACAAAAGATTCTCATGTGTGCAAGAGATGTTCTTAAGGCAGTATTCGCCTAACGAATATCCTCTCAAAGAAGTACATATTCCCAACAACCACGCCTGGATGATTGGCGTTTCCAGATGTTGCATCATAGCCTTGGTGATCCTGCGTTGTTGTTAATGTGATGGTTGTTTGCCACTTTCTACCCATCCAATTACAATTATCGGAAAGCAACCTGCTAGTGAGAAGAGCTCTCTCACACCAATGAAACAGCCAACGACACTCACGAAATACGGTGGGCCGTTGTCAGAACAAGCATGTGGGCCTTTTATTGTCGACACAGATGCTCTGCGTGTTAGTTAAGCTCAAGTAGGGGTCCACCCAAAAACAACAGAATGTGGTGATGACCTCTCTCGTAATGGCTGTAAAACCCTCTCGCATAATTCGAGATACCCTGAAGTGGCGATCAGATACGCTCGCCATTTTAGACCAATCGATAATCCACGTTTGTTTTTAGCCATGGATGTTATCAGTGAAACTACTCAACTTCAGGATTAAATCGCCGCACATAGCTCGCTTTTGCTATGACCCCCGACCTGTGGATTGACATCATATTTGATTGATGAGTGCATCTGATACTAATATCAGCGACCTCGCCATCTTTGAGATCGAGTTCTCGATTTTTTAAATTATTATTATCCCTTCCTGAGATTAGTCAAACCAAGCCGCAACAGTTTATAGGTGCCTACGTCACCAGCCTTGCCTTTTTGTCTTGCGCCTGTAAGCTAGTTGGTATTCTGTCATCTCGACACATTCATATCATTTCATTTCGACGGCACACTGCAGAGACATTTCCCACAATAACTACCTTCACCGATCTTACAACTTAGCCACACGTTTATCAAGTTCTACCTTCAAATCATACCAAAGAATATACTGAGCTACAACGAAACACTCAAAATGGGGACACCGTTCATCAGTCTCCTCGAGCCTAGCAAGCTTGACGGATACAAACGTGGAGCGCCTATCGAAGAGCAACCGCCGTCGATTTCACAGACTTTCCTAGATGCCATGGAAGTTCGCGAGCAAGTCTTTGTTAAGGAGCAAAATGTTCCGGCCGAAAATGAAGTTGATGATGATGATCCTCGTTCGTGTCACTGGGTTGTCTACGCCAGCGTCAACAAGGTCGAGGAGCTGGAGGTTCGCAATGAAGAGGGAAATGTGATACAACCTCGGAAGAGCTCGACACGCTCAACACCGATCGGAACCATCAGATTGGTACCGTTTCCTCACGACCCACACCCAGAGGACGGGGGCAAATACTGCAATGGGATTCTCCAAGACGATAATGGTAGCCAGAATGGACACAAGAAGAGGAAGGTAACGCCGGGGATCAAGCCATATATCAAAGACCGGAAGACGACGTTCCACAATGGCCAAGAGCCGTACTTAAAACTAGGACGACTGGCAGTGATCAAAGAATTCAGAGGACATGGCATCTCTGGACTTCTCGTCAATACAGTGCTCAGCTGGCTGAAAGCTCACCCGTCATACTTTAATCCCAACATCAAGGAAGTCGGCCTCGAACATCTCAATCCAGTTGGAGATGTCATGGTGATTCCTCAGTGGTCAGGACTCGTCTGCGTCCACGCGCAGAAGCAGGTGGTACAGCTTTGGAAGAAATGGGGGTTTGAGGTAGACAAGGAGATGGGCACCTGGTGGGAAGAGGGTATGCCTCATGTTGGTATGTTTCAGCGCTTGGAGATTTCAGAGAACATACCCCGTCTAGATTAGTTACCCTCTAGTCCCAAGACAAAGTCAAACATACCACTGTAGTGAGCTGAGAAGGGAACGACCAAAAAAATGAGTTTTTTCTCCACAGGCGAGACAGTTAGTTAAGTCGAACATGGAAAACCATAGAATTATAAACACAGACAGCTTTTGCTTATACATTGAATTTTAGTTCATTCACCTCTAAGGGAGCTCGACTTTTATTGAATCTAGAGCCACCTAAGAAAATCCCTAGCCGCGTTCCCAGACCTGATGAACGCAAAATGCAATTCTTGAAAGAAGCCGGAACACGCCAAAGCCAACCCTTCCAATCATGATACCGCCGTTGCACCTTTTATCGGTTGCTCTTGGCCACACGCTCCAACTCATCCTTCTTCTTGATAGCGTAAGAGTTGCTGGAACCCTTGGCAGCGTTGATCAGCTCCTCGGCAAGACACTCAGCGATAGACTTGACGTTGCGGAAAGAGGCCTCGCGAGCACCGGTGGTGAGGAGAGAGATAGCCTGGTTAACTCGGCGGAGGGGAGAGACATCAACGGCTTGTCGTCGGACAGTACCGGCGGAACCAATTCGGGTAGAGTCTTCGCGAGGACCGCAGTTGACGATGGCGTCGACAGCGACCTGGATGGGGTTCTGATCGGTCATGAGGTGGATCTACCCCTGGTGTTAGCACTCTATCAAGGCCAAAAAAAAAACCCCTTCGTGGGCTTCTTAGGTTGGACGTACGATCTCGAAGGCGTGGGCGACAATTCGGACAGCCATGAGCTTCTTTCCGTTGTTGCGGCCATGGTGCATCAGAGAGTTGGTCAATCGCTCAATGATGGGGCAGTTGGCCTTGCGGAATCGCTTTGTAGCATAACGGCCAGCGGTGTGGGTGACGTAGACGGGGTTTCGCAGGGAAATGTAGTCACTATTCGTAGGCCATCCGTCAGCATCCCATTGCGCATAAGTGAAGTTTTTGAAGATGACTTCTTCAGAGTCAAAACGTACGTCAGGGAGATGTCGCGGACCTCGACATCGTAGTCCCACTTGTTGAAGAGCTTGACATTGCCAACCTCCTTGACAACATCCTTGGGGAGCACCTCATAGAGGGCGGAGTTCTCGACCTCGATCTCGCCGGCGTCAGACATTTTGGCTGTTGCAGTGGTCTCGGGACTGACGGGCTGCGGTTAGTACAGTTGTGATCGAAGTGGGAGGGAGTTCGAAATCGAAGTTTACAATGTGGGCGCAACTGAGATTCGAGAGACGATGGGAGGGCAGAATGTGCTTAGAGTGGGGCCAATGCAACCAATCAGGGCAACCACTCACATTGGGTCAGGGTCGCACCTTCTTTTTTCTTAGGGCTCGGCTGCCCTGCAACATCTCGGGTGGCTCTTTCCACTTTCCAATCGCGCAGTGTCAATCGAGCGAGGTCTTCGGATTGAACACCACACTTTGTCTTGTCCAACCCAGACAACAGCACATCAGACAAAATGGTAAGTCCATGATGATGCCCTCCCTCTGCTGAGGCGACGGACTTGACAAGCATGAATTTTTGACTGACTTGGACATCAGGCCCCCGCAGCTGGAGCAAAGAAGCAAAAGAAGAAGTGGTATGTATACCGCCTACCGTCATCGACGATGCCCTGAAACTTACGCATTTCCAAAGGTCCAAGGGAAAGGTCAAGGACAAGGCCCAACACGCCGTCGTTCTCGACAAGACCACCTCTGAGAAGCTCTACAAGGATGTGCAGTCTTACCGTCTCGTCACCATTGCCACCCTCGTCGACCGAATGAAGATCAACGGCTCTCTGGCACGACAGTGCCTTGCCGACCTCGAGGAGAAGGGCATCATCAAGCCTGTGGTCACTCACAGCAAGATGAAGATCTACAGTATGGCCTCCTCCCCCTTCTCGCACGAACATTCTAGCCCCGATGCGCTATATCCGACCAACTGCTAACATGACTCCAGCCCGTGCCGTCGGTGGTTCTGACTAAATGCAATAAACGATAAACTTGAGTCTCGCGATTGTGCGTCTGGGCGGCTTGGACGATAGACAGGCCGCATGGTCGGAGGGTGTTGCAAGGCGAAAAACAAAAGCCTGGTTTAGGACGCTATTCATGCTCGGTTAAGCATTGGGACGGAATCGCTTTAGCACACACGGCAACGGAATAAAAAATCTTCGAAACGACCAAACCATAGTTCCTTGTGAAGTACAACCATGTATCCCGATAGTATGGGGAGAGCTGCTACTCTCTTATCTTCCACAACCATTCTGCAACTAACTACCTAATGTTTGATAGCTCGCAGACATTTGGTTGAGGTATGAGCACGTGTTGAAACGAGGCTTGACTGAACGATACTTGTCTTGATATTGTAAACCCAACAGCCGTTGTCTACAATGTGTTGAGGTTTACCTGATCACCCGCACATGTGATAAGTTCACTCACTGGAGCGGGCGGCCGTTGCTCTGGAGTCCTCAATGACCATTGTCAAAGGCTCATGTAGGAATCATTGTCAATATATTCCCTTTTGACTCCGAGATCCGAGTTTGGCTACCGAAACTGCCATGCTGGCTTGCAATCTAACTTGGGGCCTCCGATAAAACTGAAATTCGACAGTATGATCGCTGCCGACCCGAAAGGTCTAACAGTGATTCTTTCCAGAGCACATCTCGTATGATCGTGATCGAACAGCGTGTGACTGCACTACAAGTTGTTTAATACTGAAGCGGCTGACGAGTCCGCTTGCCAGCAAGACAGGCCAGTAGGTAAGGCTCGCAAAAAATGACTGCCAAAGTGTGGCCGGTAGCTGTTGAAACCACGACTTGCCTGCTCCTTTACACAAGTTGGAGAATTGTTATTCAATTTGCAGTCTTCAGTACTTCGCCAAGAACTTCATCGCTTGCCATCTCACCCTCCAGTAGCTCAACGATGCGTGCCGTTTCTGGGCTCAGACAAACACTTCATATGCTGCAGCCTGATGAGATATGAAGTGAAAGTCTGCCAGCACCCTGCAACCGGCCGCAGAGGTAGGTATCAAGCCATGGCTGGTTTTGATTGTTTGGATATTATTTTAGCACCCAGTACTGCTAGTGTAGCCTTGTTTCCCCCCAAAAATTCAGTTACAGCCTGACCTACAGTCACCAAGCGTTCAAAGAAGACGAGGCTCTCGCACTGGAGGTCTGACATGCGCAATAAACTGTTCACCGTGCAGCACGTGACCTGATATCGATCACGTGCCACTATGCCGATCTTATTAGGTCTTATAGTATCTTCGCTGCGCTGATGGGGTTCACAGAAGAAGCTTTTGGAGCGCATACGAACGCGTGGTTGCCGTAGGCTGCATTAATATATATGTGAATTAGGAAAGACATCCAGTGCACAGTCCCCAGAAAACAATTGAGGCAGTCCTCTTATCATGACTTTCCTTGGTAACCAGGGAGGGAATGCACGGGAGAATGGACGCAGGCCATACACTCTAACCTAGATGGGATGTAGCCGCTTGGTCTGTAGACAGGCAGTCCATGGCATGTCTACCTATTTCACATCGGCTATGCGTGGACGACCGGCAGAGGTTTGGCCACTGATAGAACCAAACGGCCGTGAGATTGAAGGACCTGACAGCCTGGGTACGGCAGGGCGACAGGTATAACGTCAGTGATGGTATCTGGTTTACCGTCGTGGCAGCGCGGCGTCGAAAAATTGCAATCTTTAAAATGGAAGACAGGAGACTGGACACTGTGGTTTCCCTCCTTTTTCAGAGGTCGGTTTTTATAGGTCAATGGTTCCAAAGAGGGTCAGCAGAAGCTTTGGCAAGATCGTGAACGGTTTGTAGTTAACTGTTAAATGGCCCTATATTGGGTGTCTCTAGAATGATAAGACAGAACACACACTCATTGGGTTCATAATCATGAAGTTGTTAAAAATTACTTACTGTTCATGAATTGGAGTGCCTGGAGGAAACGGGCGTCCCGAGAGATAAGCTAGGGACAAACGACCATCACTGGAGTAGAAAAAAAGTTAGGTAGCCGAAACTGCGTGACGATAAGCCGCTGTTCATACTGTACTGTACAGTGCATTTCAAAGGGATTTCAAAGGGGAGTGGGCTCCTGAGATGATTTGCTGACCCCCAGAAGCATCCATGATAGTACATTGCTCTGCAGGCGGAAAAGTTTTCTGTGTCTTCAGCATTTATAGGAAACAACATAAAATAAATCTTTTCGAACCAATTGCCAATCCATTGTGCTTCCAATGGTCTCTCTTGCTGCACTTACTATCATGTGCTGCAATTGACTTATCTCGATCAAATGTCGTCAGTCTCTCATTACCTACCTACTTTGGATTATCTCTGCGCCATCCCTCCCTCCATCATGACATCCTTTCACCCACCTTTCCCTAACCCCAACTCGTTCTCTAATCCACTAGCTTCCGGTCCCTCCACAGACTGATGGTCGCATCGCCCGAAATAAGACTTGCACACCGGGCACAGTGCACAAGCTTTGTGCGTCAATCAAGGTGAGCCACGCTGTGTTGGCCTTGGTCCTCTTGGATCTTCCTCATCGCCTACCCCGGTTTGCACCCCCTGGTTCAGCCTATCCGTCCAATTGGTGCCTGTTCTTTTGAGCTGTGTAGGAATACGGGGAACAATCTTTTTTTTTCTTGTTCAGAATTTTGCTCGGGCCCAGTTCTGTACAGCAACCGAGGAAGCTTCCAGCCCAGTGATCTCTTGGAGTAGCCGTACGCCCCGTTTCAATTGGCTACATCTTGGCTAACCTAGTCCCTGAATGTATTGTTCACTATGATAGTCGAAAGTTATGAGTTATATGTTTGTGATCAACTGTCCTGGTGTTGTTTGTCTATCATAAGTTTGCAGGCAGTGAGATCTCACACCGGAACCAAAGATCCACGAGAAAGGTGCTGAGCTAATAAAACGGTTCAACTCTTGAATAGAAACCTTCCCCGCTGTCAGGGGATAATTAGATTCATGCTGTTACAGACAGCTTGTGATACTGGCGAGACGGGGAGATGAAATCGAGTGCATAGTTCTTGTTGTCTTAGGGGAATCATGGCAAATTCTTAGGTATTTGTTGAAACAATGGGAGAAAATGTGTTCCTATTGGAGACTCTTTGATTCTGCTTCGTGAAGCTTCATGATATACAGTATCCGGATCGTGAGAGAAGTCTACCCTTGTTACGCTTCTTTTAGAACACCTACCTCAGTAGGTAGAAGTCAGTAGAGGGGTTACAGCTCTAGACAGGGAAGAACACTAAGGGCCTCCTTCCTGAACGATAAAAAGCCTTGGATAAAATCGCATAAGCTTAATGGGGTTTGATGGGTTTGCTTTAGCTTCTCATATCGAGTTCTGAAGTTCTCTTGCTCCCCGAGGGTAGATTTCTTGAGGCTTCGGTCAAAAGAAACCAAGCTCATACCCTTTGAGCCGAATGGAGAATCCGCCACCGCCTCACTCATCTACAGCCTACAAGCAGCGAATCTAGGTGGGTACCTACTGTATTGTACAGTACCCCATACAGTTAAAAAACGACACCGACGAGAGCTCCCATGTCTTAGAACGGGTCTAGGTCTCGGCGCTCGACAAAAATCGGGGTGAACCGGCATCTCATCTTGCAGCCGGGCACCAAGATCAAACCTGGATTTGTGCCAGAAATTACCCACAATTCAGTTCACTGATTGCCACTGAGTGGCCACTTGTCCACCCCCTGAAAAAAGCTCAGAGGTCCTCTGGGCACTCGGGGCACACAGACCTGGGCGAGGCTATGGCCTCAGGCTTCCAACCCGCACTGTTGCCGTGGAGAGTACAGGTTGGCTTGGTTTTGGTTGGCTGGGGTCCCAGCTCCCTTTAGCGCGGGCCCGGAAAGATTCGCTCAAAAGCGCCTCTCATTCAGATCCGCCGCAATTTTTTTCCCTCCCCCCAAATACCTCGCACCCCCCGTCGGCGCAGATTTATTTTCTCTCGACTCCTCCATTCTCTCTCTTTCTTCTTTCATCCTCAATCTCCCCTCAATCCTTTCTTCTTGTTCAAGGGAAAGACCTTCACAACCGCTACCATGTCTGCTGAGCAACCCCAGAAGGTCTTGGGCATGCCGGTAAGTTTCTTCTTCCTTTGATCCCAGATCCCCTCGACCGTCAAATGCCGCGGCATCCAAAAGATGGCATCTCCATCAATTTGTCGCTCGCGAGTCTGAATACGTAATCGATCATGAAATATGGAAATGTCGATTGCAATTCACTCAATGGGCACCGGTTGATGAAGATGTGATTTTTTTTGTTGCTTAGCTGGCATCTCCGCAGGGCTGCGATATATGCAAAATGTCAGAGTAAAATGCTAACATATTTTTAGCCCTTCCTGGCCGACTTCTTGAGTATGTACCCACGTCGCTACCGCGTACCAGCATGAAGTCATTGGGCACCATGCCATTTCTCGGGCTTGACGAATAAACCCCTCGTTCATCATACTAACAACTCATAGTGGGTGGTGTTTCCGCCGCTGTCTCGAAGACCGCTGCCGCTCCCATTGAGCGTGTCAAGCTCCTCATCCAGAACCAGGTCAGTGAAACACGATCAAGCATGGTCAGTCACATCCGCTAAACATTCAGTAGGATGAGATGCTTAAGACCGGTCGTCTCGACCGCAAGTACGCCGGTATTGGTGACTGCTTCAAGCGCACCATGGCCGATGAGGGTGTCATGGCCCTCTGGCGAGGAAACACCGCCAACGTCATCCGATACTTCCCTACCCAGGCCCTGAACTTTGCTTTCCGTGACAAGTTCAAGAAGATGTTCGGTTACAAGAAGGACAAGGATGGCTACGCCCTCTGGATGGCTGGTAACCTTGCCTCCGGTGGTGCCGCTGGTGCCACTTCACTCCTCTTCGTCTACTCTCTGGACTACGCCCGTACCCGTCTTGCCAACGATGCCAAGAACGCTAAGAAGGGTGGTGACCGTCAGTTCAACGGTCTCGTCGATGTCTACAAGAAGACCCTCGCCTCTGATGGTATTGCCGGTCTCTACCGTGGTTTCATGCCTTCCGTTGCTGGTATCGTCGTCTACCGTGGTCTCTACTTCGGAATGTACGACTCTATCAAGCCCGTCGTCCTCGTCGGTAACCTTGCCAACAACTTCCTTGCCTCTTTCGCTCTCGGCTGGATCGTCACCACTGGTGCCGGTATCGCCTCTTACCCTCTTGACACTATTCGACGACGCATGATGATGACCTCTGGTGAGGCCGTCAAGTACAAGAACACTATGGATGCTGCCCGCCAGATCGTCGCCAAGGAGGGTGTCAAGTCTCTCTTCAAGGGTGCTGGTGCCAACATTCTCCGTGGTGTTGCCGGTGCTGGTGTCCTCTCCATCTACGATCAGCTCCAGGTCCTCCTCTTCGGCAAGGCCTTCAAATAAGCGCTTTGTATAACATACCCTGTATAGACAAATGTGTGGGGGATAAGGAATCCGGGGGGATCTTAATCTGCGGGCTTGACATGGTGTCCGTTGGTTGAAACTAAAAGGCGAGATCGAAGTGCAGGCTGAGGGAAGTTGTCGCAGATACCCGACGTGGTCCTCTGAAACAGCAGCTCTTTATGGGTTAGAGTGGCATAGGCACGGCGTCTTTTTCTAATCTTGCTTTGCCTTCCGTTCTAGGCCGCTGTAATTTATACACCAATGCAATTTCCCTTTACTGTCCATGCATTATCCACTGATCATTGTGATGTCACTCCTTGTTCCATCCTCTTTTCTTTTCCTCATAATTTGGTTCCGTGATGCTGAGGGGTTTGTTGTTTTGTTATCTGAAACTTGACGTGGGATGCTTACTAAGCTACCAGTACCTACCATGTAGGCTCGACGCGGTTACCAAAGAAATTCTTGCACCGTGCAACAACTTTATGACGTGGGACCCCGAGTGTCCCCTTTAACTTTTGACATGCCTCCAAAACAATCGTCAGGTACAGGCCGTGGCCGACCAAAAGCCACAACCAAGAAAGGCGCCAAGGCATCGGAACCTGAATCCGAACCACAATCGAGTAATCCATTTGAGCTCTCAGATGACGATAACGACCGACGCGGGACTTCGAGGCGTGAAGCACAAGCTGTAGAAGAAGAGGAAACCGACAAATCGATCCCGCCAGAGCTGCTCACACGTCTGCTGCACGAATTCTTTGCTAAAGATGCGACGCGGATATCAAGAGATGCAAACGCCGCGGCGGGCAAATACTTTGATGTATTTGTGAGAGAGGCTATTGCGAGAGCGGCTGTCGAGAAGGATGGTGTGTTTCTCGAAGTTGAGGACTTGGAGAAGGTATCGCCACAGCTGTTACTGGATCTTTGAGTGGTATCGATTGGTATCTCTTTCACCTTCAAGGTGAACAAGAGTCGAAGTGTTCAAGGGTATGCATCTGGAGAGAAGCTCTGGCGACAACTGCGCATGGCCGACGCTTTCATACATAGAGCGTATGGTGGCTCTTCGGGTCAGTGACTTCCTATGTTGCGCTTTGGTGGTGGCACGGGTACGTGTATATGAAAAGCCTTCGACCGGCTATTTTTATTTATTAACATTAGCACTATAGCGGCTGAGACTTTGGTCCTCGAAAGCTCATTATCGCAACACGATGTCTCCCACTGCGCCTGGTATCCATCTCAAGCTCAAGGAAGTGAGGACGGAATATCATCCGATAGATGCAATGGTCGCATACTGCAGCCTGGTGTCTTCCGACTCTGTCAGCCCAGATTGTTTACATTGGCGTTGGTGATCGCACACCTGGTCTTCCGGTCCAAATGCGTGAGCTTTCGCCAGCTATGTACGAGGATACGGAAATCTTGACTTGGGGCTGTCTGGCAGGTTGCCATATCATGAGATATTGATATCATTCCTAGGTAGTCAACACATGTCATTAGTGACCTAGGAATTGTAGAGAAACCGGGCGGATCACTTCTATCTGTAAATACCCACATAATCGGGATCCGAATCACGAATTTGAGTTCTAAGCGTTTTGTAAATGTGAAGGAAGAATCAAGACGTATTCGCAGAGTCAACCAGATGGAGATGTTGTAATGCTTATATTTCCAGATCGTGACAGGTTATATTTGCAATGACTCCTGAAACCTCATGCTCTTAAAAGGATCATGTAATACGCAGCCTCAGATCTCCAAGCCGCTATAATGTCTACAATAGTGGCGAACTAAATCTGGTGTTGTGATATTCTTTCTCGTTCCTGTTTCTTGAAGGCAGTCTTGGGTTCTGCTTGGTAACTGTTGGCGCAAATTATATAAGTCGGCGGTTCGTCTTGGAATTCCATTGAGTCTCAAAATTAACACTCGTTAAAGACGATCTCGAGCCGCCTATTGAACAAGCTGAAGTTCATCGAAGGGTTTATCTGAACATAATTATATTAGTAAATTAAGTAGTTAGTAAGTTGATAATTGGGTGTTCCAAATGGCAAAACTCCAACAGCTCGTCCCCCCCACACCTACCTAGGCGTTTAGAATCTGCAACCAACACGAAACGTCGCAGCTGAAACCCGACAAACCAATGCAACGTCCGCGCCGACTCGAATAATGCTATTCCTCGTCAAGAGAAAGCCAAGGCCCTCAGGTTTCAAATTACCGTGAGGCAGCTTTGCACCCATGCACCCCTTAAGTTCTTTAAGGACCAATAGTGACAGCGAAACTATATTCGTCTCAAGACATTACGGATGAGGCACTTCCGAAGCAGACGAACCCCTGGTCGATCTGCTCCGACACGGTTGGGCCTGGAGCCGAGACCAATAGCCACCGAAAATATCTGACTATTAGTCTGTTATGGTATAGGCCTGGATAATAGACATACTAAGCGCCATGGGTCAATTTCTCGGTTGACTTAACCAACAAGATGAATAACCTCATTTTGAACAGAAAGGCAACCAGATCAACGCTGACAACGGAAAATCGAACAAGAGGAAGCAGTCATAATCGTTCGTCCGAGTTGTGATAGTTGCTCTTCTGTATTGAGTTCCGGACATTATGTCGTTGAGCTCGATATCTGAACCTGACATATAGCCTGGGTAGTTCCCAAGCCTTACCAAAGCTAGCCAAGACATACCCAGCACTATTTGTTTCATTCCTCAACTATTCCAGCGAAGCCTTGTTGATATTGTCTCATACTACGCCTGTCCTGTAAGTCTACCGAGGAGCCGAGACGGAAGCCCCAAGATCCAGCTTTCGGCGCCGTTGAGAGGCGTGCTTCAGATGTGCTTCGAAACTCGTAATCAGGGTCGAGGCCATCATAGGCCAAGCCCTAAGATAGATGTATATATACCAATCCGTCTCGTCTCTTTTGTTTTGTTTCTCCCCATCTCTCCATCTCGTTCCATAATCAACAGTCTGGTCCTGTTCCCATTTGGACGCGTTTCCTTTGTCCTTTCAATCTTTCATTAATTCTTCTTGTTACTTTCTTAGACGAGGCTAGTCCTTGAGAGCGCAAGCCGCTTCTTTTCTTTGCTCCCATCTCTGAACATCCCTTCCAGAGTGCCCTTCCTTTGCCTCTACCAAATACCCACAATCCCAAATCTCTAATCATTATGTATTTCTCTCAAATTGCCATTGTTGCCCTTGCGGCTGTCGCTGAAGGTATGTGCCCATAGAGCCACAAGATGAATCAACTAATAGTCTCTTTAGCCGTCGATGTCCAAGTCGTCTCGGTTGGCAGAAACTCGGCAACAAATGCCACTGGTCTCAAGTTCTGGCCTGAGAAGATCACAGCAGAGCCAGGAACCATGGTTCAGTTTCAATTCTGGGCTGGAAACCACACAGTGACACAGTCTACCTTCGACGATCCTTGTGTACCTATTGGTAACGTTATGTCGAATGTCACTGGCATCTACTCTGGCTATCAGCCTGTCGAGGCTAGCATGTCCAAGGGCATGATTCCCACTTACACCATCATGGTCAAGGACAAGAAGCCTATGTGGCTATTCTGCAGCAAGGCAAAACACTGCCAGGGTGGAATGTCGATGGTTATCAACGAAAAGTGAGTCTGCTACGACCTTCTACCGGGGTTCCTTACTAAACATCACCCAGCACATCTGCCAATGCCACAAGATCGCTCAACAACTACAAGAGCCTCTGCAGTTCAGCTACAGTCTCTGAAGTCGTTCCTGTTCAAGGTGGTGGCTCCCCGCAAGGCGGAAATGGTGGCAATGGCACCAACACAGGCGGCTCTGGGGGTGGCGGCTCCGGAGACGATAGCTCCGACGGCGGCAGCAGTTCTGGCGGCGACAGCTCTGATGACGGCAGCTCCTCCGGTGACGATAGCTCCGACGACGGTAGCTCCGACGACGGTTCCGAGGATGGCTCTGGCACGCCAACTGGCGTCGCGGCCCCTGGAGCTACTGGCACTCCCACAGCTGGTTCTTCAGGCGATCCTGTGGTCACTGCTGCTGCTGCTGAGCTCAAGGCCCCTATTTCGATGCTGCTCGCAGTCGGTGCCGCTGCTATGTATGTACTATAAGCTGAGAGCATGACGAACTTGTGAATGGATAGACATAATGCTGGGAACAATTAATGGGGATATTTGTACCAATTGCTGGAACGGTTGGGCAGCCTCGGGATAGGCGCAGTCATCAACGGTGTTTACGGCCAGATTCAACGGGAAAGTGTATCAAGGTTGAACGTTTAGATTACAACCAAGAATACCCAAAAAAAAAACCATTAGAGATCATCTTCATTATCCCTTAATTTGAAGTGTTTAACGTGTTCACGGTCATGTATATCATGCCTTTTGAGCTCAGCTGGGTTCGAAAAAGGATAGATATATATGCTAACCAGAAATACAAACATACAACATTCCTAGTCGGAGAAAAGATCAATCCTTCTTAGGAATCTTTCTTGTCTTTCTGCTTCTCTGAGCCTGGTCGCAAAGCTTCTTAGGCTTCTCGTTCTCCAGCCAGTCGGGTTCCCGATACACATATCCCACCTTAGTGTACTTCTTGCTGTTGGCAAAGAAGTCGACCCAATGCTGGAGCGCGGCGTCGGCCCTCTTTTTAGCCTCTTCTCTCTCTTTGATCTTGAGCTCAGCAAGCTCCTCAGGTGTCCAGTGAGAGTCAACTTCAGGATCGTCGAGGGGCAGGAAAGTCTCCTCATAGCCTCGGAGGTCGGCGGTCTGGTCCTCAGCAAAGCAGCCGGTCACGAAGCCGCGAGCAGCATCGGTGGCAGCGAAGTAGCTGTATGAGCCCCCTGGGCCGTACATGCGGCGGCCGTTGGAAACATCATAAATCGTACCATTGATGGCAAGAAGCAGAGGTCTATCGGGGTCGGTACCGTCGTGGAGAGAGAGTTCCTCCAAAGTCATATATACAGGCGGTGGCTAAAAGAGAATGGTAGTTAGTGATAGTCCAGTGATCATCATAGATTTAACGTACAGGTCCAAGGATCAAGTCCTTGTAGAATCTCTGGGTCATCCAGTTGGGCTTGTTCTTGTGTCCCCACCAGAAACTCTCCCCTCCGCTAATAACATAGCTTAGACCCATTGAGGCCACGATAATGAAGCTGATGACACGAACGACATCGAGGTAAGGGGAGTAGCCATCCCACGGGTCTTCTTCATCGACCTGGGCCGAGGATCTTTTTTTGCCCTTTTTGGTCGGAGTTGAAGGCTGAGAGACTTCAGATTCGGTCTCATTCTTGGGCGGAGGCTTTCGCTGCCGTAGAGTTGATTCATCGGCCATCTTAACAAATATGATCTTCAACAAATATTACAGAATATGCAGAGAAAAGAATTGAAAGGAGACAGAAACAGATTTATAGTAGAGGATGTTACAATAGGGGCGATCTTAATATAAAGTGGCGTGTCCTGTCACCTTGACCTGGCCTCTGCTCGGAGTCGGAAGCTTCAACTTTTTCCCTTTTCCATGGATCATTGGAGTTAACTTGCGACGTTAGACAGCTTATAATCGTGATTCTGGCACGCCTTGTCAGCCAACTCGCTCCACTTCGCGGGGTCAGCACAGTTAAAAACAGCTGATTGGAGCGTTGAGGTCAAGATATGCTACAAACACACCACTAGGGGTAAGTAAGAAATGAAACGCCCAAATCACTCCCATGAGGTCACCTGACGTTGTCTCTATCACCACAGCAACACGTTGCTCACCCAATTGATACACACCAAAGTGGGATGGTAAACAATCGATAATACATCAGCACCACTTTTACTCACCTTTGCCTTATCACAATACACTAATAACCTTCCAGTCGACTGTCGACCCTGCATAACGGCAGCCACTTGCGACAAAACTCAATCAGTTCAGTTTGATACTTCATATCCGCCTCCACGTCTGCATCGAAATTATATTCAACAACAATGGAAGAGACAAACAGTCCACCTGGCTCTCCGGGCGGCCCCCTTCAGGCCGTCACTGCTGACCGTGTGAATCAACAAAGAGAGCGGGAGTCCGCATTCTCTCACCTTCGTGGCGGGTCAAGAGATACTTCTGTTCATGATAAGATCAGCCAGTTCAACAATCTTAGTGTTACCATGCAATCAAAACAGCTGGAACGCAAAACGGCTGATGCTGCTCTGAAGCGCGCCATGATTGGCCGCGAGGAGGCCGAGACTGAGTTGCGCAGATACAGAGAGGAGAACAAAAATCTACGAAAGGCCATCGACGAGGGTAAAGACCGTGAGCGAAAAGTCGGAGAACGTCTGGAGTCGTTAATGGTAGGTATACTCTGAAGCCAATATAACCATTGCGTGTTGACCGTGTCACAGGAGAATTATGGCCGAGCAAAGGAGACCCATGCACACACACAAGCTCTATGGGAAAAGGAGATACGCCGCGCACGAAAGGAGACATTCAAAACACAATCATCGATCGTTAAGCTCCAAGAAGAACTCAAGTCAGCACGCACAAACGCAAAGATGATCGACGAAAACCTCAAACGGGAAAAGGCTAGGAGCAAAGTTCGAGAGCAAGAAGCATTCGAGGCGCGCTATCAGATCGTTGGTGTCCAAGAACAACTAGACCAAGCACTAGAGCGCATCAAGCTCGTCGAGCAGGAACGTGATGCCTACAAGACTGCGGCCAAGAATGAGGAAGTTGCCCGTATCGCTGCCGAAGGTCGTATTCCTCTACCGCCACAGGATGCCGACGATGAGTTTGGTTCGCCTAACAAGGACAAGAGGCGAGTGTCAAGAGATCCTCGAGTATCTCTATCGACAATGGATATCGTCTCCTCGGAAGCTAGTGAGGTTGAGATTGAGGAATTGTCTATTCAGTTACAGTGGGAGCGCCAAAGAGCAGACCGTGCCCATGAGATGATTGAATTCTTACAGGCCGAATGCCATCTCCGTTGCTGTGCTTGCTCTAAGTCAACCCGCCGTGCCAGTGCTGAGGCCCCTCGCCAGAAACGCCGAAGCTCTTTTGGACTAGAGGGACCAAACGACAAGGTCCTGAAACTGGATAATGACGCAGTACAGGGCGAGAAGCGTGCTACACCTCCTCCCCGTATCGAGGAACCGCAGGCCTGGACTGAGCCCGAGACAGGAGCAGAGCCTGATGTTCAACCTGAGGCAGTCCAAGAACAGCACCTTCAAGAGCCCCCTCAACGCACCGTTAAATCCAGGAAAGAGCCCCGTCGAAGCACCATCTTCTGTCCCAAAGAAGGCATTTTCCGGACGGTTTCAGAGCAAGAAGCCGAGATCATTGAGGCGCAACGCAAAATCGAAGAGACCGCGGCCGCTGCCAAGGCCCAGCGAGAAAGTCATGCTGAGAGCGAATTCCAGGATGTTGACGAGGTTGTAATTGAAGAGCAAGTTGAGGCTGAAACCACGATCGGTGATGGCACTGAGATAGAGACCCGTTACTCTGGCGAGTACGATAACTACCGGAGATACGCACGAACCCCTTCAGTTGAGCCTCCAGCCTTCGCCATGCTTGCTCAAGAGAGAACATCCCTTGCCTCACTTCTCAACGCTCCTCACAGTCACTCGGCACCTGTTCCTTCAGTACCAACCATGCCAGACGTAGCCGAGGATATACTTGTCTCTCCTGACACTCGACCCCACACCACAAATGCCTTCTACACCGTCACCACCACGACAACCGTGCCAGTTCACGACGACAAGGTCGGGAACAGTGCCTCTTTCAACGAACGTCTTCGCACGCCATCCCACAACAGCACAGGTACAACCTTTGACATGTCAAACCCCGCTCTCACCCCTACCATGACACGCGAGCAGGCTCTCGCCAAGATTCGTGAACGTCGTGGCCGTGCCCGTTCAATGGCACAGGGCACAATGACACCTAGCCGTCGAATGGTCGAGGGCGTTGAACGACGAGATATGAGTGCTCCCACAGGCAAGGTTGCTGGCAAAGGGCGATGAATGTTGAACGACCAGATTATATGAGCCATGACACGAACTGACGAACACCCCACTACTCTTCACATTCAACCCTATCCCCCTTCCTGAAATTCTCTCTTTTCCGACCCGACTCGACCATACATAAAAAGTTCTCGCTTTTCACGTCTCCTGATGGGCCCCTATTTTTCCGCTCACCCTTTAGCCCATCACTCTTTTCTCTTTTCCTGCAGGGCGAAGGGGCGTTATTGTGTTTTCTCGACTTTATATTTTTGTTGTAAAGTCACTTAGGACCCCAAGAACATGGAGCATTATTCCGCGACTTTCCATTTTGTTTCTATGGCCGCTTTATGGATGGTCTCGTGGATTCTCATGACGTATGTAAGACAAAGTCTTCTGTTGGTTTTGGTCATAGTTAATATGCGTTGGCTGGATTGTGTACAAATTGTTTGTTCCGTATTTGCAATACCACTATAACTGTCAAATACCCCCGTTTTCATATTTTCGTGTGGCATCTCGCACTATTAGACATCTCAAAGATGTTGGTTATCATCCCCGAGGCGCCAGTTACAGATCTGATTCGTAACATAAAAGCATTTTTCTTTCTCGCTCACTGCGACTGCAAACACCACGTGAAATATACTGAACTAGCTTCCCAGGAAGCTCCTTGACATGTTGCGCGACAACTGCGAGCTCATTGCGTCAAGCTTGGCTGCAACAAGAATGCATTCAACACCCCTGCCATTCGGTGCATTCTGAATGCGTAACCTCCATTGCCCTGTCGTGACAACCCACTCCTCATCACCAGAATCACCATCTGCCCGCTTTCGCTTCCTGGGATATTCGTTCGTGGAAGATTCGGACGCCGCGGCATTGATGAAATCCTCGAGATAGTCCTTCCCATCGAGAATAATGGCGGATTCGGGCTCGAGGACTATACGAACAAGATCTTCCTTTAATAGTGCATTTCCGAGGTTTGTCAATTGTCCATGGTTGGTGAGATGCTCGGTTTTGATCGCTTGGGAAAAGTTTAGCTTTGAAGAGACAAGCTCAAACAACTTCGCAACTCGTGCTTTGGTATCCCTGAAGAACTCCGCCCTAGCACTACTTCCTGAGAAATGAAGCTTTGTTGTTTCGCCGCCAATTTCAAGGACCAGCTCCGCGGGTTTCTCGTCCACATAAGGTCGAGCGTATTGCACAAAGCCCGTCAACGGGTCTGTACTGCTAATAAAGACACTAACACCGCTCTTCTGTATGTTCTCAAGACGAAGGACAATCTCATCACGTCTCGTTGCTTGATTGTAAGTTAGCGAATGTGGGATAAGGCGTTGCTCAAGGCCCTTGAAGTGGAAGTAGCGCGCATCGCTGAGGAGATCCTGGCGGTGGGCTTCATCACGTATTCGAATAGGATATCCTCGGAGAAAGTGAAGGAGCTCAGCAAATGTATCAGCGCTGCGCTTCGGAACCGAAGGAGGGAGGATCGAGGGTGGACGGATAAGGCCTTCGCGTTCAAGGCCAGGAAAGAGATCGTCCGGGCGTGAGAAGAAAGCTGCGAAGCCGAGGGAGAAGTAGTTCGGAGAATTTCCTGGGTCATTGAAGATTTCACGAGGGATCTGAAACTCGCGATGGCCGATGGAGATAAAGATGCTCTCATCGTAGAGCTGAGAGATTAGCTTGGGCACTGCATACCCGAAATGTCAGTTCAGAATTTGGGTCGCAAGATGAAGGCGACCAACAGCTATAGAATTGCGCATCCGAAAACAGACGCACAAAGTGCTCGCCGTCGCGAGGCTGAACATGGTAGCCCTGGAGATGGAGAGAGATATCGCGAAAGATGACTGGGTCGCGATCAATGTAGAGCGTTCGGATAGCCGAGCTCGACTCGTCGTTTCGTTCTTTTGCCGATTCCAACTGGCAAACAAAGTATTGAGAGAAGTATGAAGGTGCTGCGAGGCGTTAGTCAAGAACTATGAGATAGACAATTGCACCAGCGCAATTCGACAAGTCAGTTGTCGCAAAGAGACCTGTAAAGTCAAGACTCACCGTCAGAGGACAACGACGCCCCCGAGAGCTTAAACAATTCGCTGCCGATCTGAATTGGAAATACGCGCTCATGAGGGAGAATAAGCGGGATCCGAGAGATGTTGCGCTCTGACAGTGGCTCGACAGTTAAATTCCCAGCATCAGAGGAAGCGATTGAGGTCATTGTAATGGTATTTGTACGGAGGTCTTGCTGATCTTTCAAACGTACAGCGATTTCGCGGTGAAATGCGACAGGAAGCTCACAAAGGCAATACCTCTTAGGCCCTGACAAGTTGAAGTCGCAGCGGACCGTTTTAACGTTGACAAGCTACCGTTGAGGTGTAAATTTATCCGGTGACAGCTCTGAGCTTACACGAGGGTTGCATGAGCTTGCGCCACTAGACATGGATAGTGGCTGACAGATACATTATTAACAACCTTACAAAGTTGCGGCGCCTGGGTTTAAAATCATTGTGATGATGCTTAATTGATTTCATCTATGCTCTATACAAGGCTTTCGACACTTGTAGCACTGCTCATCGTCGTGTAACATCGTACAAATATTGAGCCTTCAATGCGAAGCAACTCATTACGTCCTTGTGTAGGCGCTCGATATCCCGCGGACTAGAGATTTTGAGATTATCGGCTCATCAACTCAACTCCGTTTCGGACAACTCCAACAACTGCTCCAGTCTGGATCAACTCGCTGCCTCCACCGGCGACTCTATGCTCGATATTGGCGAGACCATCCAGCCAGGTGATCATCACCTCGGGACCAACCTCTAGCTTCACCAACTCCTCAGAAAGCGCTGTGATAATATCCGCCAGCGCAAGACCTCGCGACACCTTGAGAGCGTTGATAGTGTTTAGGCAACTTGTGACATCCGATGTCTTAAGCAGCGTCGACACGATCTCTTTGATAGCATCAGGTGGGGGTGCCGCAATGCAGTTATAAATAGTCTCCGTTGTGATATTTTCGCGTTCAATTTCGCTGTCAGGCACTTTGGGTGCATCCTTCGCTCGCAATGGTGTACCTGAGCCTCTGTTAGCGCTTGCTTTGGGAAAGATAAATGCATGTAGACTCACTTGATGCGTGACAGGCCTGTAGAACGTTCAGTGCTCTTCGCATGTCACCCTTGCTCAGCTTCACCAACGCATCAACCGCCTCTCCGCCAATCCTAATATGCTCCTCCTCTACCACCTTGTCAACTAGCACCCTAATATCGCCCTCCTTTAACGGACTGAAGCGGAACCGTGTGCATCGACTCAGAAGCGCTGGGCTAAGCTTGTGGGAATAGTTTGCAATGATACAGAACCGTGTGTTGGTGGTGTACTTCTCCATTATTCGTCGTAGAGCCATCTGGGCTGTGCTCGTCATAGCATCAGCCTCATCCAGAATAATGAGCTTAAATCCAGCCATCGAGTTGCCTGAGCGGGCAGATGCACTGCCCATGGAGAAGATCTGTTTGGTACTGGCAAACGTCTTGATCTGCTCTCGCACTACATCGATACCACGGTCATCTGAGGCATTGAGTTCGAGAACCATTTGGCGCATGTTCGCAACTCCATAGATACGACGAGCAAGGGCCAGAATTGTCGACGTCTTTCCAGTGCCCGGAGGACCGTATAGGAGTAGATGAGGGAGGCGGTTCTGGTCGATGAATTTGTTGATAGTAGCGAGGATATCTTGATGGCCCGAGACGTCGTCGAGGGTGTTTGGGCGGTACTTTTCAACCCTGAGCTCCGTTAATCCTGATCTTTGATGATATTCCTTACAAATACCTACCAAGGAAGGCTATCCTCAGCCTCGACCGGCAGATTGGCAGCACTTCGCTTGCCTTGCTTGGCTTCAGAGGAAAATATCACATCTTTGCTGACAGCGGGGACATCAACGTCCATCTCATCCCCAATATCGGACATATTTGCGCTTGTTTTTCTTTCTTTGGCCTTTGCAGTTCCTTTGGTGATGGATGTCTCTCCAAGGTTGCTCGTCCCGTTCAATTCTTGAGCTTCTTGCGCTGTATGGAAGTTTGAATGTTGAGGTCACTGAGGGACACGCGCTAGGTTGCACCTAAACGCGTCTAAGCGTGTCGGTCAATTAAGACCCTTGCACCTAGCAACGGCCAATCACAAGGGCGAAATCGTCAACTTCACACTTCTTCTACTTACATCCTGTAGAGTATCATTTTCCCTTCAGACATGTACATCTTTTGACCGGTATTTATTTCCAAATCAAAGTTCGTTATAGCACTGATTCAAATATACTATCGTGAATACAACTCAGTTTATCAATTGCAACTCTATAGTTGTCTAGATATATATCACCCAAGAAACCCCAAGGTGACATAACCAATAACCATTCCAGCGCCCATCATTCATCACCCTATATGTTCATTAAAAAGAAGAATATCTAATTGTATACTGGAGGCCACTAGAAAATAATACAAGGCGGTGACCTCTCTTGTCTCATTGCATCTCATCACTCATCGTTCACGTAACTGATTCGTCCCCAAGCCCACAATCTCAAACATTATGGGGATAATAGCCACCGCAAACCAAGCAATGCCTATCACATCAGTCAGCAACCAATCTCTCTGGCCAGGAAAGGATTCCAGAGACTTACCAGTATAAACCACGAGCTTAGTTACGACCTCGACGTCGTATCGCACACGAGGTTTGATTAATTGCGAGAACATCTCCCGCTCTCCTAATCCGTCCTCAGTGCCCGTAACAAAGATCTCGACCCGATCATCATCGGCGGCCGGTGTTGTCACAACCTCGCCGGTTCCCATCATCTGCTCGAATTCGACGATTCGGTTTGCCTGTGCACCAGACGCCTGAGCTCCCTTGCCAGAATAGTCTTCATGCGTGGTCTGGAGCTCCAGGTTGCTTGACTTGCTCTTCAAGCTATGGTTACTGCTAACACTCTCGCGTCGCTTGCGCTCTCTATACGCCAAGGTCTCGTACGCATCCGCGGCACTCTGAGGACCAATCGACACAGAGCGACCTCGGGTGGTAGGGTTTCGGATACTCTCGACCATGCGTGGGAAGTCGGAGGGCGAAGGGAAAAGAGTATCAATACGAGAGCCTGTCGGTACAGTCTTATACTTACTAGCAGGCGTAAAGAATCGTCGAGGCATGTTCACGCCAACCTGCTCAAATATTCGGAAGAGATGAGGCAAGAGCTTAAGCAGTAGAGGCTTCATCGTCTCGCGCCACGCAAAGACGACAAGAACGCCGAAGACAATCCTAGCCACGTTGGCAGCCAATCCCAAGTGCGTAATATCAACGGATCCTCCACCATGCGCATGAGTCTCCCAAGGATCCAGCGCAATCTTGCCGTACGTCCAAGTGCCAAATTCGAGACCAATGACAACACCGGCAAAGGCAACACTGTCATCGTAACATGGGCAATCGTCTGCCGGCTCAGGATGAATGCGCACGAGTACAAGGATAATCAAGGCAGCTACGAGAGGCGCAGCCCAAGAGCTGGAGTGCATATATTCATCCAGGGGAGGACCGTAGTAGAATTCGAGCAGAGAAATAGCGGCACCCATGATAGACCCTACAACTACGTCGAGGAAGCCGTGCATGCCACAGTATAAGCGCCCGAATATGATCGAAGCAGCGTAGAAGTATGAGAGACATTCGAGTGCGAACTTGGTGGTTGGAGCAAGGGTGTTATCGGGACTGCGTAGTATCAGAAGCGCATAGACAGCGACAGATACGGCATTTGCGCTATGGGTCGACGGGAAACCATATTCGAGAGCTGCAGAACCAGACATTGTGATTCGATGCAAAGGAGGCGAAAGTGGTCGCGGAAGAGAGTAGAAGTCCTTGATAAAGCCTGTCCAGAAGACACCGAGCGCAAGAATATGCACGAGTCTACACAATGAAGCATATCAGTACTTGTTAAATCCTGTCATCTCGACCGAGCCTGGATATTTTGGACTGCAGCTGCAGCGCAACATCATGGGGCGCAGCGCAGCGTATGTAGACGATAGGGCATGGTGTGACTTACCCCTTACCAAATGCTGCATAACCACACCAGAAGCAGATGGGTAACCCGATCATAAAGAAGGTATGGGTTCCGAGGTTGGCAGTGATGGCGAAGTAGCTATCGAGAGCTGGAGTCCGTAGCTTCTCTTGCATCCACGCAAGGTAGGGTGTCTCCCAGCGGATCAGAGGCAGCATCTGTTGGCGCAGATTGTATCGCCATTTCGGCAGGGCGCGCTTGTCTGGGAGAAGAACAATCAGCAAAGCGCGCGGCGCGAGAGAGGTCGATATTGAGGCGTACAGTGATCGAGACTTCTCAGCCCGGCATCGGGGACGTCGTCGCCCTTAGCAGAGCCGTTTATCGTAGGCAGAACCGTCGTGGTCGAGGTGGCAGCGGGAATGTTGGCGCTCAACGGCGGGGCATCGCTTTGAGGGTCGCTCATGGTTTTGCGGCGGGAGCAACAGTAAGAGATACGTCAATTGTGACGAGTACAAGATCCAATACGACGACGAAACATTGAAGTCAAAGAAGACCCGATAAGGAATGTCGTGAGCCTGAGTGCGGCCTTGGGCTTCAATGGACAGAAGCCCTGCTGAGAATGTAGTTGCAATGTAGTGGTTTAGTGGGAATAGTTAACCAACGATGGAAGCGGCGGGAGTTTGATCAAGTGGAGTTTTGCACTATGTTACATGAACTGAACCAGACCAGCAGAGCCCAAGGTTCAAGTGTAAAAGGCAGGTAGGTGGCCAGTTATTATATGTATCCAGTAAGGAACCGCAATGCTCAATTAATCCTTGTCGTGGGAGAAAAGGGTCAGATTAGGTAGATATTTGTCCGCCATCATCTTGTTTGGCTGTTCATCGAAGTCCGCTGCGTTTGGCTTCGACCCTTGGCACTCACAGAGGACAGCAAGACAGGGCCAAAGAGCCACACGAAATCAGGGTTTAATCAACGGATCGGTTACTTCGCTAACTTAAAGCTTTGCGGTTCTCCTCTTCAGTCCCCTGCTAATACCCCAGAAGCGAAACCCCGTCATGAAAGCCACTGGTTCATAAGCAGGGGTTTTCGGTCATGTAGGTATTACCAAAGGCCAATATGGGCATACTCATAGTTAGAGGGGAAACGTCTTGGGTATGTGCAACATATTGATGGTACTAGGAGACGAATCCGGCCATGACATACTCCGTACAGCCAGCCAGGAACCCATTGTTTGGTCAGGGGTGCTTCGATGGTGTTGTCTGGGGCTAAAAAAGAAGTAGAAACCCAAACAGGCGTACAGTGCGGCAATGTCACCGGTGCCACATGGGAGGTTGGCTTACAATTGAAAAAGCTGAGAATATTCGGCTCGCAACGATCAAAAGCAACCTGAAGGATAAGGAAAATGAAAATAGGTCATCAAACATAGCCATTTTACAGTATAGCGTGGATTTCGATGTATACAGCTTTGTCGTAAAGTAAAAAGTCGGGCCTTGGTCTCCATCCAAGTTCATAAGGTATTTACAGACTCAACTTCAAATTTCATCACCACATCAAACTCACTATCTGTAAACCACCTCCCACATCCCGCCTCCACCACCGCCCATGTCCTTCTCTCTCCGCGGTAAACATGCCATCGTGGTCGGAGGTACCGGTACGCTGGGCTTCCGTATCGCGAGCGCACTTGCAGACCGCGGCTCTGTTGTAACCATCATGAGCCGTAATGCCGTGGATGATCGCCAAGTCCTTGAGCACAGACTCAAACCTTTTGAGCCTCTCCCGTACAGAGAGGACTTCGACGGCGGGAGACGCCCAACAGAGCACCAATTCAAACGCCTGGATGTCCAAAGGGCAGACATTTTCAAGGGTCTATTTCCCAGTCTAGGTCCCGTTGATGTCCTCGTCAACTGCGCTGGCACCAGTCAAGCGTCAGCTCTGAAGAGGACCGGCGAAGAGGAAATTCAACGGATCCTTAACCTCAACCTCCGGGCGACTATCCTCGCCTCTAAATATGCCAAACTAACCAATCATGGTGTGTCCCACCGGGCAGTCACATTTTCGTTGGATATCATTTTCTCACATGTGCTCATAGGATGCATCATCAATGTTTCAAGCCTTATGGCTACCAAAATGGGTGCTGGTGCTACAGTATACGCCGCTTCAAAGGCTGGTGTCATTGGTACGTTCGTGATATATCCCTAATCTTATGCTAATGAATCCCACATTATTATACATGCTAAAAAGAACCTGCTGACTCCATATCGTCACAGCTTTCACCCGTGCCCTAGCCCTTGAATATAAAAGTCGCTCTATCCGCGTCAACACATTGCTACCGGGTTGGATACAGAGTCCAATGTGGAATGGTGAGTCTCTCCTTCCTGCGCCTTGAATCCCTGGCGCCTATCACCCTTGCGAAGACGAAAGCCAATGTTAATGTACAATGCCCTGTTTTAGAACTTACTGAGACTGCTCGAGAGGCTTACCTCAAGCAGTGTCCCTTGGGTCGTTTGGGAACACCCGATGAGGTAGCCGACGCTGCCATGTTTTTGATAACCAACCGTTTTGCCAATAACTGCGTGCTGAACCTGGATGGTGGCTTAAGCGCCAACTAGTAAAGCCATGGTTCCTAGGATATACGCATCGTCCTTTCAACCCCTTGTATTACCCTTCAATCGTCAATGACGATAGCGCCGCCGCCGGCCTGACTTTGAACTTCATCCACGTCTACAACATCGGTTCCGGATTCGGTGATCTTGAGTTTCTTGAGAGGCGGTTCACCATCCTCTCCATGTGGTCTCTTGATACCCTTTGGCTCGGCACTAACGGCCTGCTCATCGTTGAGTTCTCCGTTGCCATTCGCGGCGACTGGCTGGAGCTTCTTTGGTCGACGTGGAATCTCAGGGATCTCTGAGAATGTAGACTTGACCGGTTTCTCGTCTTCTTTCAATGTACTATAATTGTAAGCCTAGCTCAATAACAACAGAGACAAAGACAAACCCTTCTTGGACATTGATGACCACATTGACGAGCGTGTCTTCATCGTCCTGGTCGATGACAGTCAAGAATGAGTCCTTCTTGATACCTAATAGTTTTGTCAGTGCTCCGCGAGCAATTTGTCCTTTCAATGAGGCCTTACCGAGGTCAGTCAGCTTTTTGGGTAGATTCTCGTCGTCGCCGTCTTCGAAATATTCAACCAAGGTTCCTATGTCATTGTTCACGACAAACTCCTTGCCTTCAAATCCCAGTTTTGACATGACGATGTCATCAACGAGATCCTTGAGAGTCGCCCGAGACAGGTCTGCAACAATACTTGTGAAGTAAACACTACATACGGGGCATTCGGGATTTGGCTCTCTGGACCTATCAGGGGCCAGAAGTCGAGCTGGGGCAAAAGGGGTCAAGAAGACCTCTTTGGACTGTGCATACTCGCCCCTCAAAACTTTGAAAGACTGAAGAACACAAAGGCCAGCGACGATTGCGTTTGTTGTGGCAATAGCTGGAATAATGTTACCTGCCATCTGTTTGGTATCGAACCGAGACTTCTTGTCAATTCCAAAAATTGTTGAGCGAATGTTGGCACTTGCTGTCACAAAGTCAAGGGTATCAATATCATCCTTGTCAAATGTGATTGTGGGGTCGGGGTCTTCGGGTTTTTTGTTCTTCTTGAGTTCAAGAATTCGCTTGCTTAGTCGATCAAGACTGTCATTGAAGACCGCTAGGCTCTCTTCCAGGGACCAAACCCGCTGATCGTCATTCAGAATCTTGTCCTTGTTGGCGATAGCGTCGCCAGCCTGCGCGAGAATGGTCTGATATTGAAGGGGCTCGGGAGCTCGCCGTGATGTCCACATGCCCTCCACGGATCGTAGTCGCTCGATGTCGGCGTTGAACACCTTGTCGAATAGCATCTGAGGGAACTTGGACGTGCCAGTAGCATCCCGGATCATCTTGAGAGCTTCAGACTCTTTCTTCAACTCTTCAATCTCTTTGGCTAGCTCTTGTCAGTATGTGCTGCCCCTTAAAACACCATCACACTTACCGTTGTCGACATCAGTTGAGTGGTCAAATGCGGCCTGATCTTCACTTGTGCCAAATATCTCACTAAGTCTTCTGTTAGCAATATTTCACAAGTCGATATCTGCACACGTACTTCAGCAAATAACTTTTACCCCAGACAATGCAGTGGATGGGTTGACTGGGGGTGCTTCGAATTGTACACACAGGGAAAGACTTGGGTGCTTCCTTGGGTGTGCAGTCGTAGCATGCAGTAACGCCTTTTTTGATAACCTGCACCTGGCCATTGAATCCGGTGGTGCCACTCTCGATCAGGGGTACATCAGCTGCCAGGCACATCTTATTGGCGTGCCTGCGTGCTTCGAGGTTGTCCAGAGCATTGAAAGCAATGCGGAATTGCTGGAACCAGGCTACAGTGAATTCGTCATCCTTGATATTGGCATGGTGTGCGACAATTTTGACATTGGGATTAAACCGTTCTGCTGCCTCCTTGGCCACCTGCGCGTTGATTAGTATCTAACCAAACTCCATTTTGGGTAGATGACGTACTAGAGCCTTGGACTTTTTTATGTGTTCGTGACGGAAAAGAAACTGTCGGTTCAGATTCGAAAGGTCGATGGTATCGAGGTCTACAATATGTATTTCGCCAAAGCCTGTGAGGACGAGGTTCTTGAGCAACTCGCATCCAATTCCGCCAGCACCAACCATGAGCACACGAGCCTGCGCGATCAAAGTCAGCATATCCACAACGAAAAGAAGTGATCGAGCAAGGTCGCCATGTCGCATCGCATACAGTCCAGTCCTAGACACATCGCTCCTGAAGCATTGGATCGCGTTGGATCTTGGTGCGAGATCAAGGCTGAGAGGCGATATTTAGTTCCATGCATAAGAAACGTACCTGCTTGACAGAGGTATTGAGGGATGCGCCTAGCGACTGCTGGTTATGTCGGTCACGCGTCAAGGCCGGCGCGCGTTTTGGGGATGCGTTCTCGGATGGAGCTGTTTTCTTTTGCTGCTGCTCTTGCTGTCGTTGTACTTGTGGCTGTATTTGTGGTTGCTGCGTAGAAGCTGGAGCTGCAGCCGCATTCTGTGTCTGGGCCGGAGCCTGATCGGCGCTTGTCGCATTCATGGTTATAGTGATCACTTTCTACACACGGAAACGGGATCGAAAGAGTGGAATAGCCCGATCCGGGGGCTGCGCATCAAGGTCGAGTCGGTGCGCTTGTTGGTGAAGAATGTCGCGATCAGTTGAAGGAGGGAAGGTTGAATAGGATGTTAGTGGTCAGAGAGTTAAGATAGAGCACTCAGCAGGAGAGCGGCGTTGCAGGGCGACCAATCGGACAGGCCTATCACAGAGCTTCGAGCTTCTAAAGCCGGGAATTCTTGGTACCAAGGCTTATGATTGGGCTCCACTTGTACCTACCTAGCTTAGTAGGTTGTCAATGAGTACACCACTAACCATCACAACTGAAGGCCCTGGAAGAGCAAGAAAACCTCACACCTTTACATAAGATGCTGAAATAAACTCATCAACAGACTCCCCAGTTCCTGGTAACTCAACTGGATCATTTTATCACTTAATATAAAGGTTCTAGTTACCAAAGCTTGCTTGTCTCCCCCTAGAAGGCTTGGCTTGTTAGAACTCTAGCTTTTTGTTACTGATGGGTTGGGTGGGATGGTGACGTGCAGATGGACATGCAAGGACAATGAGTGACAGGTACCTATCTAAGGGGCACTCCAACGAAAGGGTGTTACCAAGCCATCCATTTAGTGAGCATCGTGTGAATGAGTTGCTTCCAGAAGCATTCGACTACTAATTCACTGGCCATCATGCACTTCCTTCCTTTGCCGTGTTTCGGCCATGGCAAGCTGCAAGGGACGCATGATGCACTGGGCTGTCGGTAGCAATTATGCGACCCCGGGGCCGCTCCCGGGGCACAAAAAAAAAATAAGGGATCTGGATACTTACTCGACTTGACCTTGAAAGTCTAGACTGAATCATACAAAGGAAACTGCACGCCATTGTCACTCTTTGCTTATTTTTCCCCTCTACTCTTTTTCCTTTTTCCCCACGTGTAACAATCAATTTCTGTAACGATGTCTGATGACGAGGTTGATACCGAGCTCTTGGAACTCCTCCGCCAACACCTTCAGGGGAAGATCGAAATCCAGGAGGAGCCCGAGACAGGCGTTCTCGAGAGCGCTGAATATGTCTACGACAGTTGCATTGATGTTGCCGTCGACATGCGTGCCTCTAAAAAGGCAGCGGAGAGCATTTACGAGCAAATGCAACAGAAGAGTTACTCAACTGCCACCTGGTCAGAACATGAACTTCACCCCAAGGCCAAGGACGAAACTACTGTCAACTTCATTTTTACTATGGACTTGCTCAACTTTTCTTTCTGGTCTGAGCTGCCTGATGATGAACGCTTTGCTATTGAGTATCGCGGGCAAAGATGGACTGGTTATTGGAGTCTAGTGGCAGCTCTCCAAAGAGCAATTGATGAAGGTCAGTTATCATTTTTCATGATGACTCACGCATACCAAGCTAATACTTCGCCTCACTAAAAGGCATTCCTATCACAGATCCTTTCTACTGGAATAACGAAGAAGAGTGTACCCTAGAATCGCTCACACATGTTTTTCGGTCATGCACAGAAGAGAAAATTCCCCTCCTTGAGGAACGCTTAGACTGCCTCCGAGAAGCTGGCCAGGTTCTCTTCAAGGTAAGCCAGAACAACGTCAATCCTGACATTTACTAGTAATTCTGACCACATATACCAGCACTACGATGGCTCTGTTGCAGAGCTCATTTACGCTGCTGACAATTCTGCGGCACGCCTGGTGAACTTGCTGGCGCAGGATTTTGACTGCTTCCGTGATGAGCATCGTTTCGAGGACGGCAAGATGATTCGGTTGATGAAGAGAGCACAAATACTCGTTGCGGATCTTTGGGCCTGCTTCAACGGCGCGTCATACGGCGAATTTCGAGACATCGATAAGATCACCATGTTTGCAGATTATCGTATCCCTCAAATTTTGATGACTATGGGCGCCTTGTATTGTTCTCCAACGGTTGCAGCTGCTATCAAAGACAAGAAGATGATAGAGAGCGGATGTTCATGGGAGCTACAAATACGATGTAAGTCGTTCAAACTGCAGTCTAATTCTTTTACTGAACAAATTAGCTTGCAGTATCTGGTGTGTTGAGCTGATTCGACGAGAGATTCTACGTCAACACCCTGACGCTCATGTCAATGCCATCCTAATAGACTTTTTCCTCTATGACAGTATGAAGGAACTAGAAGCGGCAGGCAAGGAGCCCATTCCGCATCATCGGACAAGGAGTATTTGGTACTAGATGAAGGCCGCGAGGCCTGTTCCCTCTAGATTTCTTGTGTGTTTTGAGAGTCAAGTTTAGATCATAGATTTCTTATTCGACGAGCTCTTCATGCACTTGTAGAACAATTGACACATAAAATAAAGCCACATCGGCACCTGAAAATCATTCCCTCAAACACCTTACTCCGTAAAAAAGCCTCTGGTGACCAAATAACAGGCGGAGAAGTTTCAGGCCCCTACAGCAGTCGAATTGAGGATCTCATCCATGTGAGCCGTCTCGATTTCATCGTTACCCTTGCTTTCTTCCTTGAGAAGAACAGCGAGGACTTCAACTGGAGGGTTGAGACCCAGACGTTCAGCTCGTTTCCAGCGCTTAATGCGAGGCATGCCTATACAGGGCTGTGCGGGTTAGCTACGGCGAATCCATGATAGCTCAAGCTGACTTACACCATATTGTGAGCTGACATCGAAATATCGAAGAACCTTCTCACTCAAAGATACGCCTTGCTGGTGCAATCGCGGCGTAGTCCATTGGTCTTCAATAGACTTCCAGTACTTCTTGATCTGTGCGTCTGTGACTTTCTCTGCTTGCAGCTCCAATTCAGATTTCGCAGGTTCTGGGGCTACCTCAATCTCTGTCGCTGTCTCAGCTTCTTCTTCCTTATCAACTTCTACGGACTCATGGTTGTTGACAACAATATCTTCAACTTCACGTTGTGTAGCATGCTGGTTGCCGTCGAGCTTTGTAATAGAAGCAGAGATGACAGACTTCTTGGCGCTTTTGGGTACTGGTTTGGTGACTTTGTTTGAGAAACTAAGAGTAGACTGTCCCTTGGCTGGCGGGCCCCTGCTGCGAGTGCCGGCAGCGGATCGTCGAGTTGTAGGCATAGTGGGCTCAGCTCGTAAAATGAGATAGCGTTGCTGAATGCTGAGGACGACGCTTGATGAATTATAAGTGAAATCAATAGAGCTGTGAACAGGCGCTGGCTGGTGCTGAATAGTAAAACAGGTGGCAAGCTTAACTATCAACGTTTGAGAGAACGGATGCTTTATGGTGAGTGATGATGATCGAAATGTGAGGTCGTTTATTGACCAGAGGTACAGGGTCAGCGACTAGGTTGGGTGGCTCCAATGGGAAGGCTGGAAGGGACCAGATGCATGACGTGCAAGCCTTCAGATTGGCAGGACAACGCGAAGTTAAGCACGAGATCACGTGCGTTACATCATACACTGTAACACTGATTATTGGTGCATTCACGGCGAAGCAAGAAGTCTCTGTTTCGAATGACATGAACTGGCAATGATCCTTATTCAAACTCATAATAACCCAGGTCGGTCAATTAGGTACTACTAGTATTCCTGGTCTTATCCTCAGTTTGTGGATTTCATTGCAACCTACTTTCGTATTGATGCCATCAACTTCACATATATAAGCTGTTAGTGAAACGTGATAATATGAGCTTGTGATGTCAATCTTTTCTGGCTCTATCTTGGTGGTCGAAGTGTCTCATCACCGAGAGCTTCACGTTTCTATTATACAATTATCAACCACCGGTAGCCTCTCGGTAGAATGAAAGGCTCCTGTTTGCGCCAGCAGTGCAGAACATCTCGCTTCTGACAGTCTTCGGTAGCCACTTTACAGACCAGAGAGCTTTATCCGTCTCACTATGGGTTGCCACACACGCGCTTCGCTCAATTGACCATACCTTAACCTTTCCATCCATTGAACCGCTTAGCAGGTACTCTCCAGTATCGTTCCAGTCGAGTGATGTGATCCACGAAGAGTGTCCAGTCAGGTTCCCAACATGTTCTCCGTGTTTCATGTCATAGAGGGCTATAATCCCAGCGTCACCTGCTGCAGCAAGTCGAGTGTTACCAGGAGAAAAGGCAACTGATCGTACAGGCTTTGCGAGACCTGGTAGCACATGTCAGAAAAATAATATGTAAGAGGTGTATGAGGCAACGTACCAGATAACGAGTACAGGACTCTTCCTGTATCATTGTTGAAAATGTAGACAGATCCATTCTGGTGGCCGCTGGCAGTGTATTTCCCGTCCCGGCTCAAGTCCACGGACATGCCAAAGCTACCAGATCCAGCACTTCCGGTTTCGTACTCGCGAATCTTGGACTTCTTCTCATCCATAACATCCCAGACGTTGACTCGGCCATCGTTGGTAGTAGTAGCCAGGTAAGATCCATTCTCACTCAACGCCATAGCCCAGGCTTCGCCAGGCTTAGATGAAGATCCTGTAATCTCACCATCCAAGCTCCATTCGCCAGTGTCGCTGTCGACCTTCCAAATTTTCACCTCGCCACCAAATCCAGCACTCGCTGCGACGTTGCCATTCCTTGAGGTGCACACGTGATGACACCCCAGCTTATGTGCATCTGAAATGGACTGCTTGAGTGGGAATGAAGGATCAGTCGTGTCATGAATGTGAAGCGTAGAAGATCCACTGCCTGATATCACAGCTTTGGATGTCGTCGCAATGGAAAAGATATCAGTGATGTGGGCTATACACTTTTAGTACTGCTTGTTCAAGCTCTTGCTTCATTGATTCACCCCGCGGCGGGGAGGTCAAGCTCACCATTATCCACGGTATGCGTGGTCAAATATTGTTTCGACTAGTGAGATTAGTTGCCTTTCTATCAGTGGCCGAGTCTTCGGTCGGTCTTACCATCTCTTCCACGCCGTGCTAAATGTCGTGCTTCTCTCGCTCTTCAATACGACGTTGTATGAATGAAAGTGCTTGGCTTGGACTGAACTGCGGATGTATGCCAGTGGCCTTGGTGGGGCAACACAGGGTCAAAAATATAAAGCTTCAAATCAAGACAAGACATTCAAGATACACCAACCTTAGGCAGGTATGAAGGAATACGGCAACCCCTGGTTGACGATTCACCGAATTTTATTAATATAGTAGGTAGGATATTACACTATCTATACTCTTGCATAGGTACTAAAACCATGTTGCTCCAGATGTTCTATACGTAGACTTAAAACACAGTTCTCATTTAGATCTTCAAGCTGCCAGAATATCATCGTGGTAGTTAAAACTTTTACATTGTATATTGTTCATATTCATACAAGGCTTAAACTAAGCCAAAACGCCCATGGTATGCATGATTCCGTGGTGACTATACAGTGGTAAATCATCAATGTTCCATATTCTTTTATCTTTAGATCGACCTATCATGAGGGTAGTCCTGACGCCAAATTTGTCTCATTTCTATAGTTTGTTAGATTGCGATATGGCCTCGATTATGTCAAGAGGGCAACAATATACCTTCTAAGCAGGTTTGGCATAATCGGTGTGTACGCTTGGGTTGACCACATCCGGGACATTTGCACAAACTGTTCACATCCTTCAACGCCTTGCCCGCCATTTGTCTGTGTCGTTTTCTCGAATGGGAGACCTTGTTCTTAGGTACCGCTCGTAGCACAGACTCCCAGATATCATCGATGGTGGGGAGGTTTAGGGAAATGCCAGGGATCGCAATCGACAACGACGGGAAGAGCTTCTGGGTGAACTTGCGAAAAGACACCGCAGATATTACGGTCGGAGAGTAGATTCGGGGGAAAAGCGCAGAAGCCATCTTCGCAGAGAGACCTTAATGGGCTTGAAGAATATGAACGATATATCGGCTCTGGTGGCCCAGTCGAAGTGCCCAAGGCCGGTGCTGGGGTCTTAGCAACGAATTGAAATGAATTGATGAATGCCTCAGTATTTCGATGGTGAGTGATTGTTTCCTGATGGAGTTGAAGCGTCTATAGGTTGTCGGGCTCGAATTGGGGTCGCGATGATCAAAATGCGCAAGGCTTCAAATTCCAGCTCAAAAGTCTGATGGCCTGGGCTATCTCAAAATGCCGCCAGCCAATCATCAGCTAACTGGCGCACTGACCTTCTTAAACCAATGAGAAGCTCGAAACGCGCTTTCCCCCTTTCTTTGGGACCCTGGACCTCCCTGACACCTCCCTTCCAGTAGGGAAATTGTTTGCTAAGGTGGCAGGAAGCCCAGTGCCCGAAAAGTTCCCCCTAGGATCGGTTTCTACGCCGCCTCTCCTAAACCTCCAACTCACAGCTTCGCTACATCTTCAGGCGTCACTTTGACCTTGCCAACTGTTCGCGCTCGTATTTACCTTGATTGCTTCGAGTCCAGTCTTTCTTTCTTGGAATATTCACAACATTCCCGAGCTCTACTCTTACCTTCGCTCACCGTTTTAATCGAACACTTCTCTCCCCTACGAGTTATTCAAGATGGCTGCCGCTCCTCCCAACACTATCTATCCTCAGAGCCATGTCGGTTTCGACAGCATCACCTCTCAGATCGAGAAGAAGCTCTTGAAGCGTGGTTTCCAATTCAACGTCATCTGTGTTGGTAAGTGACGACTCTGTTTCGATTGTCCCTATGGTTTAAGCTGGCATGGTGTGATTGCTCGCAGCCCAACTGCCGGTCTGCATTAAGTTTCTATGCTAACATCTCTTGCGCATTGCAGGTCAGACCGGCATGGGCAAGTCAACGCTCATCAATACCATCTTCGCTTCTCACCTGATCGACTCCAAGGGTCGCTTCCAGCCCGACGAGCCTATCCGCCAGACCACTGAGATCCAGGCCGTTTCTCACAACATTGAGGAGAACGGTGTCCGACTTAGACTCAACATCGTCGATACTCCCGGTTACGGTGACCTTGTCAACAACGACCGCTGTTGGGACCCCATCGTCAAGTATATCAAGGATCAGCACTCCGCGTACTTGCGCAAGGAGCTCACTGCACAGCGAGAGCGCTACATCCAGGATACCCGTATCCACTGCTGTCTCTTTTTCATCCAGCCATCGGGCCATTCTCTCAAGCCCATTGATATTGTCGTCTTGAAGAAGCTGTCTGACGTTGTCAACGTGGTGCCTGTCATTGCCAAGGCCGACACCCTGACTGTTGAGGAACGTCAGGAGTTCAAGGAGCGCATCAAGGAGGAGTTTGCTTTCCACAACCTCAAGATGTACCCCTATGATAATGAGGAGTTTGATGATGAGGAGCGTGCTCTGAACGGTCAGATCAAGGTTTGTCTATGTCGCTCGAGTCCAATCGGATTGCCCACATGCTCATATGTAGTAGAATCTTGTTCCTTTCGCTGTTGTCGGTTCCGAGAAGTCGATCATCGTCAATGGTAAGCAGGTCCGCGGTCGCCAGAACCGATGGGGAGTCATCAACGTTGAGGACGAGACTCACTGCGAATTTGTCTATCTCCGAGACTTCCTCCTCCGAACGCACCTCCAGGACCTCATCGAGACCACCTCTCAAATCCATTACGAGACCTTCCGTGCCAAGCAACTGCTGGCCCTGAAGGAGAGCAGTGCTCACGGTGGGGCTAGTAGCCGACCCATCAGCCCTGCCGCTGATCGCGAGTTGAGCCGAAACTCGCAACGAATGACGATGAACGGCTACTAGGCTGTCTTTTGTTTTTGAAGTTGTGCTGGCGATGGAGCAACGGCGTCTCTGGGCAGCTCAATTGCCCGCATTTGTTACGACCCTCCATATCTTTCACGGCCTGATGTAGAGCAACTCAAAAGTAAATGCTTTGTCAGGAGGTTCGCTGGTCGACTTGACCGTAATAGAACCAAGGCCTCTTTCATCATTTCGATGACATCGGCATGCGAGCAAGGATAGGGGTATAATGTTTCGAGGTCCAAAATGGGACAGGAACTGGTCGAATATGACCAGGCTCTTCCTGGCTGCGTACCATTTGGCATTTCACCCGTCAGTCCATATCGAAGCTGTACACGACTTTCTTATTTTTCTTTCAGTGTTACCCCGGAGAGCTATTTGGCCTTTTTCTATGCTTTAATAAGACCGATTACCCCATACTCTAATCTAGAGTTAGTTTCCTGCCTACATAGTGTATCAATTCCCTTGGAGTTTCTGACGAACTTTTGTGCCCAATGAGAATGAATTGTGAGTTCGAATGCATTTGCCTGGACCTGTGAAGTCCTTGTAACCTACACTCAATAGATGTTGGCGTGATACGGCATATTTTGAAGTTCGGTAAATCTCAGTCATGTGTAGAATCCTGTTGCTTGTGTTGATCTGTGGCATCGTCACCGAGTCATCACGTTCGATCATTGTAGAATGTCGCTACATGGAATTCCGTGAGCATAGGGTAGCCTACCTAAATATTATGTGTCGAGGATATACTAAAGGTAGATACTTATGAAGCCCAAAGCTCCTCTTGGAAAGCTGGTTTTGTTCCTGTTTTCCGGTAGCGCCCTGTCTTATCCTTCGTCTATATACTCTGAAGCAATGGTAAATGTTTATCTTGTGTCTCTGGTCGGCCAATACCGAAGTCTTGTTTTCTAGCTAACTATGATGAACAACAATAGAGGCATTCTTGGCACTGTGGAGATACAGGACATAGCTCATAGCTCATCTTTTATCTCATGAGCCGATGACATTAAGTATCAATGGTCTTCCGCCCAATATCAACAAGTCCGAGTATTAGGGTCTCATACTGCGTGATAAGCGGAATAGAAATCGATGATCTCTACGGTACCAACAACCATGGTATGAGGCTCCGGTCACGAGGTATCACGGAGATTTGATCAATGACACAGAAGCCCTTTGAAGCGTCGCCCTGAGTTGGGTGCCACTAGTGACCAAGTATGCATAATACGTTCCAAGACCGGGGCATCTTCATTGGGTATGACATGTATTTTCCAGGTGAGTTCTTGTTATACCATTGGCTGCAGGACTGCATCCCCAGACGACAACAGTGCAAGTCAAATTCCTACGCTCACTTGTACCGATTGATGGCCAAGCTGGTATCAATACGCGGCATTTCAACTCACTGTTTAGCGGCAAATATCCGGTGACCCAAAGTATACTAGGACTGTAAAGATCGCCTATGGTTTACCGACATAGCTCCCTGTTAGCATGGCGATAATGATGCCAAGAAAACGCTGTTACAGTCAAAGCTGCCAGTAATTTAACTTCTGTAACTAGAGATTGCAGTGATGCAAGGATGTTGAGCGACAAGCACACATTTAAAACGTGGTGGGACCGTCCAGGAAACCCTTCAACGGTCATTTTGTCATTGAGCAACAGTGAATGGTTGATCGAACCAGATCAGATCTGAGCAAGGTACTCCGTAGTCCATATAACGTAGTTTAAGTGGCTTGACAAGCAGATCTGATTCACCAATGGCTGTTAAGCATCCCGTATCTTTTTTATACTTTGATATCTGTCTTATGTACAGTCTCAGATTCCTTCTGCTCCGTCCACCCATTCCCATCAACCTGCCTTCCAGACCCCGTTCTCATCGTTCAGTCGCCGAATCTAGACTGCAAACAGTAAAGTGAGTTTCCCATCTAACGCCAATGAGCCCCGGCAACGACCCCACTAGGTCGGGATCCTTGTAAACACAAGGGTACTGTAATTCTTCAGTTGCTCGTTCGGGCAAGAATAATGAGTGAGTTAGATGACTTGCAATTGTTGACTGATTATCATTTCTCTCACCTTCTAGGACGGTACAATGAAATCTGTCTTGTACTACCTCACTACAGTTGTTTTCTATCCATATTAGAGTCCTGGTATAGAGTATTCTAACACCTAAAACTTAGCTTGTTTGCGTATCTCTGCTTGAAGCCTGGCTTCTGGCGGAACCTGATCTATTCATGCTAAAGCCGATAGTGGTGTAATAGACTGCAGTCTGCAAACGGTCCAGGCTTGCGGCGTTGATGTCTTGTGTTTATTGTTGATTTCGATGGATGGGATCTATGCACCAATCCCCTTTTCATCAATTAAATGCTTGGCCTCGGTATCCTTTCTTATTTGAGCTTGCCTCTTCCGCTGCACTGGGATTGCGTCTGAATCTAGATCGTACTGCACCTGCTCATATCTGTTCTCGTCTAATCTTCTCGTTTGGCTGTTGGCCTGGAACACTTCCGCCTCCACATTGAAGCAGTATTCGCTGGTTCACCCATCACTCTCAATCGCTGACATTTATCCTAACTTTCTCCCACTTCCACTCTTACTCTTCCTCCTCCACCACGTTGCTTGCTCTTTCTTCCAACCCCATACGCTCCTTCTTCGCCAAACGATTGTTCTCGAATTGTGGTCCTTTCGCTTCTTATCGCTCTTTCTCATCGAGATCGGTTAATCTCGTGCTTTGATTTTACCTACTACCTACCTAAGGTACTCCTTGTTCATCCCCGTTCTCCTCACTAGCACCATCAGTCAACAACGCAACCTTTTGTTGTAGACTAAGCTGTTTGCGTTGCGTTCTTCCAGGTCTACAATCAAGTCTTGCACCATTACCACGACTTTTGGGAAAAGCCAACACAGAGAGATTCAGTAGCACGTTATCGCTATGCTTGTATGTTCACTCACCTCGCGCCACTACACATGGCGCACTACCCATCCTTCACACCACATATTGACATGCGTACTAGATCAAAGCCGCCCTCATGGCCCTTGGGGCTGCGGTTGTCGGCGCCGTGCCTCCTCTGGAGATCAAGGGAACTGACTTCATCAACCCTGAGACTGGCGACAAATTCCAGATTGTTGGTATGGCCTACCAACCTGGAGGCAGTGCCGGTTATGATCCTTCCAGTGGAAAAGATCCTCTCAGTCACAAGGACGAATGTATGCGAGATGCTGCTCTCATGCAGATTCTTGGCATCAATGCGATCCGTGTTTACAACCTGGATCCTAACATCAACCATGATGAGTGCGCTAGTATTTTCAATGCTGTAAGTGATCTGGCACAGCCTACGTGGGTGATGATCTGATATATTTTGTTAGGCCGGCATGTACATGATGATTGATGTCAACTCTCCTCTGCCTGGCGAGGCTCTTCACTCGGAAAAGCCGTGGGAGAGTTACTACACAGCCTACCTTAATCGCACCTTTGCCATCACCGAGGCGTTTGGCAACTACCCAAATACCCTTCTATTCTTCTCCGCCAACGAGGTCATCAATAACCAGGCCACTGCTGAGTTTGCCCCTCAGTATATCCGTGCTGTTACCCGCGATCTCAAAAACTACATCAAGAACAACTTGAAGCGCCAAATTCCTGTTGGCTATTCCGCCGCTGACGTCCGCGATGTTCTGTGGGATACTTGGAACTACCTTCAGTGCGCCGATTCGGAGGACAAGGGTGATATGAGCCGTGCTGACCTCTTTGCGCTCAACTCTTACTCATGGTGTGGACCTGAGGCCACCTTTGAGACTTCCTCTTACGACGATCTTGTTGCTGGCTTCAACTCAACCTCTATCCCGGTCTTCTTCAGTGAATATGGGTGCAACAAGCCTCAACCTCGTTACTGGAACGAGACTCAAGCCATGTACGGAGACGAAATGACCCCGGTCTTCTCGGGTGGCGTCGTGTACGAGTATACTGAGGAGGACAACAATTATGGCCTCGTCAAGATTACTGGAGACAAGCTTCGCATTCTCGGAGATTTCAACCGCCTCAAGAACCAGTTTGCTAGGATCAACTGGAAGGAGGTCCAATCTCAGCCTGCAAGCAAGAGCTCTCCGAAGGCTCCGGCTTGTAAGGCTAGCATCATCGAGGATAGCGGTTTCGACAACAACTTTACTCTTCCAACTATCCCCGACGATGCACAGAAGCTGGTTGACAACGGTATTAAGAACAAGCCTAGCGGAAAGATCGTCGATATCTCGGACTGGAACGTCAAGCTTGATGTCAGTAACGCTGATGGCAGTGCTATGAAGAACCTTAAGGTCATTCCCCTGAAGGACGACGAATCCAATGCGTCTGGTAAGAACGACGCAGACACAGGGAGCGAGACTACCGATGACAACAACAGTACCAACACCGACAACAGCACCAATTCGGATGGTGGGGAATCCAAGGATGATGAGGATGCTGCTATTCTTAACCGCCCTTTGGCTTGGATTATGGCCCTACCTTTGGCTGCCATGGTGCTTGCGCTTTAAGGGCCTGTCAGGAACAGGCACAAAAAGCAAGCAGAAAACAAATAATGTGCTGCATTTGGTAATTGGAACGGGAAGTTATAACACGTTTGATTTCTTCAGATACGAGAAGTATACGATACCACCCGCTCACCATCTGGTAACATGACTACTTCTCAGGCTCAGATTCTGAGCTCGCTCACTAGAAGGTTTTTGAGATCCTCTCGATTTGAGCTTTTTATACAGATACACTGTTTGTTATTGACTTACGAATTCCATGGTCTTAATTGCTCAGGATTGCCCAACTCTGACAGGCTGTACCGTGTGAAAGTAACTGAACAGTAGGGCATACTAAATGTCAAATTCCCAATACCATCAGAACTTGGTCTGCCGCCATTTTGATCCTCATGCCGCTATTGCCCACTATCTTCGTCCATATGAAAGAGGCAACAACTCCTTTCCTATTGCCCCCATCAACGATGTCATTCTACACGGTTCGAGTCTCCTCGATTACGCCAAAGACAGTATTAGGCATTCCCCTCTAGATGTAGCAAGATGCAACGAACTCAATCAAGCAGTCTGGCTTGGTGAACAATAGGGAGACAATATATGGAAGAAAACCGCACGTAAGTGGATAATACATTGAATTGTATTTAATATTCATGCAACATCAATAGGGCTTGAAACATAGCATCTTACACATAAGCATCTTGGGATAACTAAGAGGCTCATCAAATCCATAAGTGTCATCAGATCTATTAGCTTTCTTTCCGTTATAGCTCAAATACTGCCGTACACGGCTTGTTCGACCATTTTTGGTCCCAAGCCCCAAGAATTGCATCGCACCACCTGGTACCCGTTTGTCTATCTTGCAGTACAAAAAGTCGTTCATCCCTTCATACTATACCAATCCCCTGGTAAAGTTTTCAACCCCCTTAAGCCTGGAACTCCTGTGCCTTGCTCTCCTCCCACTTGCCAGGGACGAGGGCCAGAGGCACAATACCAGAGACGTGCATCTCAGGGCCAAAGATCTTGGCGTTGAGGCCGAGCTCCTGAGTGGCGGCCTTCATGTTCTTCAGACCCTCTTGGTAGTTGGGACCGGCGCGTCGTACCCAGATGGAAACATTGTGCTCAATCAACTTAGGAGCGAAGTCTCGCAGAGCTCGGATGACACCCTTGAAAGTACTGGCGACGTTGGTGAAGTTGGCAATACCACCACCGATGAAGAGAACTTTGCCCTCATCGTTTTGAGGAGCACGGAGGAGAAGGTCAAGAACAGTTCGAGCGTAATGGTAGGTCTGAGACTCGGTGGGAGCACCAGAGTACTCACCGTAGTTGGCGAGCTCGTCGGCGAAACCAGCAGAGGCAATGGCATCGGCGTAGACTACGGAAGCACCACCACCAGCAACAAGGGTCCAGATACGGCCCTTGGCGTTCAGAACGGTGAGCTTCAGGGAAGCACCAGTCTTAGCGTCGAGGTCAGCGATGTAAGCCTCCTCCTTGGTCAGCTCACGACCGAAGGGGGCGGGGAACTCCATAGGAGGGCCAGCATCGATGTTGATCTTGCCATCTGCAGAGGGGGCAATGTTGGTAAGGCCGAGGGCAGCAGGAGATCGAGCAATGGCCCACTTGACACCACACTCGAAGTCGGCAGTCTGGTCGAGCTTGGCAGCAAGATCGAGGAAGTGGACAGCAGCGGAGGTCTTGTCCTCGTTGGGAATGACAACGAGAGGGTTGATCTCAAGATAAGTGAACTGGCAGTCAACGTAGACGGCATAGAGGCGGGTGATGAAGTCAACAAGGACGTTGTGGACGCCCTGGGGAACCTTCTTGAGAAGAGTAGCAGCAATCTCCTCGTTGGAAGGGTACTCGGCGAGGTCCACGGGGATCAAGAGCTTCTCGGCCTTAGCGTCAACATCGCCGACATCAACACCACCCTCGTGGGTGAAGAGGATCCAGTCGCCCTGTAGATGAAGGTATCAGTAAATTAGGTCTAGACAGTTTGGCAGTTGGGTGTAGGCCGGAAAACCGGTACTGGCTGTGGGATTGTTCGCGGAAGGGTCCGAGAAGAACGGGGTTAGTTTCCGACGATTTCTTATCGCGGCATCCGTTCGCCCGTTTCGGTACAAAGAAGGATTGCCGGCACAGGTAGAACGAGCCCACAATTAGACTATACAAGGCCGAGCAGCGAATACAAGTTGCTGCGGGCTCCTTTCTTCTCTTCGGATTCTTTCCCTCTCCTCCTATTTCTTTCTTTCGATTTCAAGATCTTCATCTTAGGAATATCTGACGCCCAAGGAACTCATCCAAAAACACAAGAAGGAACAAAGCTTCAACTTACATCACGGACTGAGTTGATGTTGATGTAGTACTCAGTGTCTTGGGGGTGAGGAACAAAAGGCTCGACGAGGAATTGTCTCAAGACACCAGTGGTGTGTTCAACTTGCTGCTCCTTACCGGCTCGCTCAGCGACCCAAGCCTTAGCCTCAGGCCAGGTCTTGTTAAGGGCCAAAAGACCACTCTTTCCTCGTCGCTTGATGAGCTGATCGGGCTTGGCAACGAACTTGGCGTCGGGCTGGAGGAGCCAAGGGTAGGTGACCTCAGCCTGGTTCAGAATATCCTCAACACTGGCATCCTCGGGGAAGTGCAGCGAGGCGAGTCTGCTGGGAGGGTTGTGAGTAGTAGGCGCAGGAAGAGGACTGGGCTTGATAACGGGAGCGCGGGTGAGGTGGTAGTTGAGGATGGCCTTGCCGTCGGCCTCGAGAATCGATTTGGCGGACATTTTTAATTATGAGGAAAGGAGGAGAAACGCAGGGTTTAGAATGAATTGGCGAGTGTCGGTTTATTCCTTTTCTTGAATTCTGGTGGGGAGAATCTGGTTAGCAAATGCTGAGTCTGGTCTGGTTCAAGGATGATCGGTGTTGTTGTCTCGAAGGCATAAAATCGATTCGAATGGTTCAGCAGAGGATTTGGAGCTGAAACAACAGCCAGGGCTGACAAAGCGAAATAATGGATTTCACAGCGGTTCATACGAGCCCAAGACTCAATGCTCAAGTGAAGGAGTCATGATTGCGATTGCCTCTGGCTCTTTGAAGAGAGTTGACGAACGCTCGGCGGGGAAAAAAGCACATACTCACCACTGCACACGAGCTCAAGTGGGCTGCAACAATGAAGTTGGAATTGAGGATTTGAGGGAGAGATGAGATTATGACAGAGAGACGGGCAAAAAGTAAGGGAAAGAGAAGAGGATGAAGATTGCTCAAGACGATGAGAGAGGTGAGAATGGAGGAGCAAATAGAAGCAGCGAGAGTTTGGAACGAGACACTGCAAGTTGAGGAGTGTGTGAGTGAGGGTGAGCTCTCTCGAAAAAACCACTGGACCTGAACTGAAGGAAGCTCAATGGAAGGGGAAGACACCCGAAGCAGGTGGAGTGGAGGGGTCAACTTGAAGGGGAGTGGAGGGGCGCTCGACAACCTGGCCTGGCGTGGCCTGGGCTAGGAGCCTGGGGCGGGCGGTCAGTGGAGGGTACCTGGAGCTACAGAGTTGATCAGCGCGTGGCGGAGGTACCTGGGCCCTGAAATCCATTGGGGACGGGGTGCAAAAAGCGATGAGGGATTGTCAAGTACCGGTACATGGACAATGTCACTCCGACTCCAAGCTGTTGAGGACCAGGGTGGACCAGGGGGAGACGACCGACACCTTGAGTTACGTACGACAGGTCGATTCGAATTTCATCAAACCGCCGAAAACCGCAACAGTCAATTTACGTACCGCACGCTATAATCCAGTTCAGTCGATTCAAAATTTCGGAAGCTTTCGTGAGTTGTTCGGCCACTTCTTCTCGTGAGTCTTTTTTCATTGCTTTCTGGGGAAGACCATGATCCAAACATCAGCATACTGTACGTAGGGTACAGCCTGTAGATGGCCTAAGCACCGGTTGGCTCCGGGGTACGCGAAGCGAGTCGCCTGCCCCAAAGACTTGGATACCAAATCAAAAATGGAAGTGTTCCATTTGATGAGATTGGTAAAGATTGACTCGGGTTCCGGGGTGAAGTGCCCATAGCTGACCTTGCGGTGAGTTCGAGGAGGTACCTCAATTCAAGGTGAAGTGAGCCTACGAGGTGACACCAGCCCAGTGGCTGTTTTGGTGGTCAGCGCCTGTGCTGGACGCCACCCCCGACATGGTCTAAGCTTGATTTCCTGCCCCTCCATTCCCCTCCATGATGGACCTCGCCTCACCTCAAGCTCTTGAGCTATCCGATTCTATTCAGTGCTATTCACTCCGAACCCACAACTACCGGTTGGCTACGGGTTCGGTATCCATCAAATCGCATATCTAAGCTTCCGATGTTCGGTGGAGAGAAATTTCTTTACAGGACAGGCTGTGCAAGCATGCATGCCCTTTTGGAACTGCAGACCATCTGTGGAACATCAATCGGACAGTCTGGACAGTCCAGGATGAGGAGGAGAAGACCCAAGATGAGAAAGTGGCTTCATTTTGACGGGTATGGGATTTCAACGCAGTTACAGATGCAAATGCAGGCTGTTTAGTGACAGTCAAGTTTCACTTGGTTCATCTTTCTAGCCTTGCTATTGTACCAGGCGGTAGGGCTAGCTTCAGTCCAGCCGCCCTTGGCTACCTAGGTAATGTGAGCATGTGTGTCCCACTCAACAATGATTCCATGCCGCCTTTCCATCCCCCTACCTTCTTCCCTGGAAAAGGGTCTGGTAGGATTGGAAGGCTGTCGGACCTCAACATGATACCACCACCAGCCAAGAAAGTCACCGACTTGACCAAGGGCACCTGATCATGAGCCTGCCAGTTTTCTGAAGGAGAAGCTTACGACATTCCGAGGATTACTGTGCCGTCAGTTGTACGGACTAAGTGAACTCAAGTGCCAGTTCATGAGATACCGATGATCTTGCAAGATCTTCGACAGCACTCTGTATGGATAATGCAGGGCATGGGTTGGCTGCACACGAAAACACGGGATGACCCCATCGTTTCACCGGATCACAGTCGACATGTCTCTTTTCTCTTGGCTGCGAAACAATATGCACTGATTCTTGAAGCATTACCAGTGGTTTTTACTACTTGATGGTCTCAAATTTGGCCATTCATAAACTTCTCGGGGCCATAGTGGGGGATAAGCGCCATCACAACGCCTCCTACAAGCGCAGACTGGCATGGTGTGGGCAGCTCCAGTCTTCAAGCTCAAGTGCAAACCGCCTGGAGTGGACGAAAAAAAAAAAAAAAAGCCCATTGATTCAACAGATCAACAAGAAAAAAAAAAGAGGACCCTGCAACAAGTGGCATCCCCAAAGAAAACACAGGCTTCTTCCCCAACTGGCTGGTTGATCAAATTCAACTACATCACCCCTTACTAGAGACATTGGATGCCCATCTGGTCGGCCGAGGAACTCCCCATCCTAGCAATTGAGTTTCTCAAGAGAGATATCACCAACAAGGCAGTAGGCAAGACCCAATTGTTGGCTTTCAAAAAGTGAGTGAGCGAGCTTGTTCCGTTCATCTGCTCCAAAAAATATGGTCTGGGTGAGCGGGTATGGGCGATGGGTTGCGTGAGAAACCTGGCGCGAGCGGTTGCTAGTGATGTACCGGGAGGTGGGTCAACAGGGGTAAACTTCCTGCCCGCGATGTACTGTACCTGAAGTACCCGTTACTTTTGAACCCAAGCAGTGGTCCTTGCAGTTGCAGAGGCGTCAACCCCACTAAGTTTTCTGGGTGTGGTGAGACCTCAAGCAGGACCCGACAAGACATAGCACCGCGGTGAATTGGTCCTACAGCTGTCCACTGCTTGCTGAGAGAAGCCTCATCGACCCTTGAAAGTCAACCGAAACCAAAAAAACCCAAGCCCAGTCCAGCTCTCACCTGCCCACCTCCCACCTCACCAGAGACGTTCAGTCATTCCTCCTGATTTCTAGGTCCCATCCCATCCACTCACTCCCCTCCCCCTCGTCTTGTCTCGTCTCCGACTTTGTCTCCTTCAACTGACGGATCTTCTCGACCGTTTTCTACTCATCTCAATTCCTTCCCCATCTTCCTCTTCATACATCTTCCCCCATACCTAATTCCTTTGAGCCAACTTCTCCCCAGAGAGCTCAGAGCGTTTCCTCTCCCCAGCAGCTGACACCTTATTTGGTTCCTCCAGCGCTCTAAACCTTCAATTCTCCCCGCCTTTACGCACACCGTTCAAATTCGATATTCACAATGGCTCCAGCTTCCTCCAGCAGCCTGTCGGCCAACGACAACATTCAGCGTTTCCCGGCTCCCAGCCGACCTCTGAGCCCTCTTCCCGAGCACGCTCTCTTCACCGACAAGACGCGATGCTTCGTCTACGGTCTTCAGCCCCGAGCCGTCCAGGGCATGCTCGATTTCGACTTCATCTGCAAGCGCTCTAAGCCCTCGGTCGCCGGTATCATCTACACTTTCGGTGGTCAATTCGTCAGCAAGATGTATTGGGGAACCAGCGAGACTCTGCTGCCCGTCTACCAGCAGGTTGACAAGGCAATGAGCAAGCACCCCGATGTAGACGTTGTTGTCAACTTTGCTTCTTCCAGAAGTGTCTACAGCTCCACCATGGAGCTTATGGAGAACCCTCAGGTCAAGACCATTGCTATTATTGCTGAGGGTGTCCCTGAGCGAGTAAGTACATGCCAATTGCGATGTGCCGACAAATAGTTAACAATTACTCTTCAGCGAGCTCGTGAGATCGCCCACGTCGCGAAGAAGAAGGGCGTTACCATTATCGGACCTGCTACGGTTGGTGGTATCAAGCCCGGCAGCTTCAAGATTGGTAACACTGGTGGTATGATGGACAACATTGTTGCCTCCAAGCTTTACCGCAAGGGTTCCGTTGGCTACGTCTCCAAGTCTGGCGGTATGTCCAACGAGCTCAACAACATTATCTCCCAGAATACCGACGGTGTGTATGAGGGTATCGCTATCGGTGGTGATAGATACCCCGGTACCACATTCATTGACCATCTCCTGCGATACCAGGCCGATCCTGAGTGCAAGATCCTTGTCTTGCTCGGTGAGGTCGGTGGTGTTGAGGAGTACAAGGTCATTGATGCTGTCAAGCAGGGTATCATCACCAAGCCCATCGTCGCCTGGGCCATTGGCACTTGCGCTAGCATGTTCAAGACTGAGGTTCAGTTCGGTCACGCTGGTTCTTTCGCCAACTCTCAACTTGAGACTGCTAAGATGAAGAACGAGAAGATGAAGGAGGCCGGCTTCTATGTCCCTGCTACCTTTGAGGATCTTCCCGCCACTCTCAAGGAAGTGTATGACAAGCTCGTCTCACAAGGCACCATCGTTCCCCAGCCCGAGCCAGTTGTTCCCAAGATTCCTCTCGATTATTCTTGGGCGCAGGAGCTCGGTCTCATCCGAAAGCCTGCTGCCTTCATCTCCACCATCTCCGACGATCGTGGCCAGGAGCTTCTCTACGCTGGCATGCCCATCTCCGACGTTTTCAAGGAGGATATCGGCATTGGCGGTGTCATGTCTCTCCTGTGGTTCCGCCGCCGTCTGCCTTCATACGCTTCCAAGTTCCTCGAGATGGTTCTCATGCTCACTGCCGACCACGGCCCCGCCGTCTCTGGTGCCATGAACACCATTATCACTACCCGTGCTGGTAAGGATTTGATCAGCGCCCTCGTTTCTGGTCTCTTGACCATTGGCTCCCGATTCGGTGGTGCCCTCGACGGTGCCGCTGAGGAGTTCACCCGTGCCTTCGACAAGGGCCTCAGCCCCCGTGACTTTGTCGACAGCATGCGAAAAGCCAACAAGCTCATTCCCGGTATTGGGCACCGTATCAAGTCCCGAAACAACCCCGATCTCCGAGTCGAGCTCGTTAAGGAATACGTTCTCAACAACTTCCCTAGCCACAAGCTCCTCGATTACGCTCTTGCTGTCGAGACTGTCACCACCTCCAAGAAGGATAACCTGATTCTCAACGTTGATGGCTGCATTGCTGTCTGCTTCGTCGATCTTGTCCGCAACTGCGGTGCCTTCTCCGCCGAGGAGGCTGAGGATTACCTCAAGATGGGTGTTCTCAATGGTCTCTTTGTTCTTGGCCGAAGCATTGGTCTTATTGCCCATTTCCTCGACCAGAAGCGTCTGCGCACTGGTCTTTACCGTCATCCTTGGGATGACATCACCTACCTCCTCCCCAACCTTCGGGAGGCTGGAGCCCCTGGTGCTGAGGGCCGGGTGGAAGTTTCTCTGTAAGAGATGGAGAATGATAATTCAAATGGGAAGGGAAGAAATAAGGCGTCGAGCATTTGATGATTTTGTGCCGGCCTGGACGCGTCGTGGGAAAAAACCGACGGTCTGTATGAGGATTCCAATACAATGTAACTAGTGCTGGAGGCCGCAAGATGGACCTCCATATTACTCGCTTGATTCTATAGACATGAATGTTGATGTTTGCTATGAGATCCTTTCGTGTTACATGCTCAATTTGCCATGATGAATATGACATGGTGGGTTGAGAACCCTCATCTTTCCAATTCGAATCACTCTTTTTGTATCAATCCGAATCTCCCTTAGGTGTGGAGCGTTCCTCAGCTCCTGAATCACTGATGATACCCATCACATCTGTAGCGGAACGGTGCGGCCAAAGATGCCAGATTAAGATGTGGCGAGTTCCCGTATCCCGGGAGACACCTCAAAGCAATGGGTACGTCTTGGAGAAGATGTCACCTGAAGTTTGATGTCTTTCTGAGGTCGATGACTGACTCACGTGCTTCATCATGAGAAGTCCTCCCAGGGTGGTCACATGACATGCTAGGAATTGGCAACGTTCCCAAAAAGGTTTGGCGTGTCCAGTGATTTCGACGCCGATTCTTGAGCTCATGATTCTTTGACGACGACCGACAAAACGTGAACGGCGGGTTGGTGTTTCTTTCTGGGGCTTCTTCGATTCCAATTGCAAGCTATCTATGGTAAGTCACCCACATCTCCCATTTACAGGTAAATCTCGCTCACGCAAAGCACAGATCCTTCGCTCCGTTTTCTCCCAAGGATCAACTACTACAAATCATCTCCAACAATGTCTTTCTTCCGCATCACCCTGCATCGCTCCGCCATCGGTCTTCCCGAGCGCACTCGAGGTGTCCTCGCCGCTCTAGGCCTGCGCCGTCGTATGCAGACCGTCTTTCATCCCGTTCACCCACAGTTCGCCGGTATGATCCTCAAGGTGAAGGAGCTGGTTCGTGTTGAGGAGGTGGATCGCGCACTGAGCAAAAGAGAAGTAAAGGCTGCACGGACGCCCGATCCCGGGTTCTATATTGAGAAGGCTGTACCAAGAATGTAAAAATTTGCGATGATACCAAGGAAGAGAAAGGGGAGTGTATTGTACTGTAATGACCCTTGTATAAAAGCTGGTGCAAGATAAGACGAAACTATAGAAGTGCGATCAAGACACATCAAGTTTTAATTCACAAGTTGCTTAGAAATCAAGAATTATCGCATTGAGACCCTGAACACGCCGAACACGATACTCATTACAGATGTATCACGAAGACCCCAACTCTCACACTTATGTCTAGCCCTCTTTTATCCCAACCACGAGTCATATCACCCCCAAATGGGCCGTCATGTGAGTGAGACTCCTAGTTTGTCTCTTGCTGCCCATCTACTAGAGCTTACAGCCTGATATTGCCCCAGCAAAACACAGCCTCAAGTGGTGGAGCAGGCGGCGCCCAAGGCAAAAGCTCTGGTACCAGAAACTATGGTTCCCTTGGTAAACTGTGCTGTTCAGAAGCTACGAGCCTTGTCAATATACTCCTGGCTGGGAGTCTCGTACTCATTGACAAAATATGTATCGCAGTTACGTCCTAGCCAGACGTTAAACTTTCCTATTTCCTCTCGAAGACGGGACACGGACTGTTGGTCCATGTTGGTCTGCGCCAACAGTTCGGGGAGAGAGACTGGTAGCATCAAGTCAGCAAGAAGTTATCTATAAATGGGGGCGAAGGGAAATAGGTACCAATTAGTCGAGCAAGATGCTCAGCGCCATAGACATCGCAGACATTGGTGATTTCTGGATTCGTCTCAGTGTTCTCCCAGAGCTTCTTGAGGTCCATGTACTGATGGCGCTCGAAACTAGTCACAGTCAGTTATCTGAACCGTTCAGAAGCAGTCGCACTTACCGGTACAGCAGGATTCTGCTAAGAGCCTTTTCGAAGTACTCGCGGAAGCCTGCGACGACCTCCTCCAAGATGTCCATGCTGGCCGATCCCTCTTCACGGTGTGGACGCTCATGGGCAAGATAGTCTTCAAAAATCTTGTTGACTGGCTTATTGTGAGGAAGAGGGACAAGCTGGTTGTTCTTGGTGATGTTTTCCCAGTCATCAACCAGTATCGCTTGAATGTGGTCGGGCACTGGGAGTTTGATCATAGGTTTGTTGTGGAAAGCATCCTCCTAAAGCAAGATTAGCACATGGCGGATTGTTCGAGCGGTAAAACAGCTGGTGGTCACTGTATAGGCATATGAAATCAAGGAGTGTATATGGGATCGATATACCGTCTCGAGCTGGTCGCATGAGCGCGGCTTAGGCTTGGCACTAGGCTTGAGGGGCTTCTGACGTTGCTTCTTTGGCTCGTCTTCGACAGTCAGGGGCATAGCGTAGCGATCATCATGGATCAGTTTACCCGACTCGGTTACATAGCGGTGACCACTAGAGGGGAGAAGAGTAAGATGGTCCTTGGGTTCTTTGAGGTTGGTCAACTTGACCCTCTTAGAGGACTTGAGGGAATCCATCAACTTGTCAGGCTGAGCCAAATCAGGAGAACCTCGAACGTTCGAGACGGGGGGAAAGCCTTGCGGAGTCGAAAGGCCGCCCGTCGATTCCATGACGCCGCAGTGTTTTGCTGTTGATAAAGGGTTGGGGGTGACAGAGGGCAAGTGCTTAAGCAAGGGATATGTTATGATGGGGGGAGAAGACTAGGAAGCACGGCTACTTTGGAAACAGTAGAGCAAGCAAAAGCTATGGGAGGGAGGATGTAGGTAGTGTGTAGAAATGATGCCTCATCAACGTGGGTTTTGATGCTGGGATAAGGGCGAGTAGTGACAAGAAAGGAATCATGGAGGGGGGACGGCAGCGCCAGAGGCAGTGTTGAATGTAGGCTGAGGCTGGATCGCAAATAGGGCTCGGTATAGCCCTGGTACAACCGATCAGATGGAAAAACACACTTTGATACACTGACAACCTTCTTCTCCCCAATTTTGAGATAAGGAGGCATTGGTGAATAGTGTAACAGAGTGTAGATGCTTCTTCTTTCAACCAGTCTCACCAAAGGGCCAACTAGGCCCAATTTTGCATATCACAACCCAGAACTGCGAGAGAACACTCGCAAAAAGAACAAACAAGGCATTGAGTGGGATCATCTGGGCAACGTACGAAGGGATATCAACGAGCAAAGAATTTCTTACCTGTTCCAATTCCCAGTCTTTACCTCGTCTTCCTCCCCTGCCTCCTTGAACAGTGGCAGAGCCCGATCGCTCCTCGCTGACTCTAGCAGACTCAGCACCACTCCTCAGGCCCTTTTTCGGCTGCTTAGTGCTTCGCTGGATGTTATGCTTCAACTGCGCGTGCAACTGTGCAGCCAGCTCTTTGTGCTCGTCGTCGAATGGCCGGATACGGTCAACCAGCACCCAGTCGTCCCAGGTGTTCTTCCACCCCTTGTAATGGACTTTGTATTTGTATCCGTCACTGGGCTTCTCACCTGGTTGAACATCCATAATCTTGGCTTCGTAGAGCATGTCCATGTGGAAACAGAGCACTTTTTCATCTTTGCTGAACGGCGGTGGCGCCGGTTGTTGTCGAGCAGGAGCCATGTCTGTGGTGTAAAGGACAAAAAAAGAGAAGAAGTTACAGGAGTGGTAAAGAAGTGGTATAAAAGCAAACTTAATAAAGCACGGGTGTAGTTATCCAAAGTCTAGCCAAGTCCAAAACCGATGAGTGTTGATAATAAGAACAATGGGTATGGGAATGGATGGGTGGATGGATGGATGAGATTGAATGCCCGGATACAGTGCAGGTACAGGATTCTGATAACAATTTACGGTAAGTTACCCGTACTTTGGAGAAGGTACACACTTAGTTCGCGTTAATGAGTGAGCAGGGGATGGTCACTGTGACCACGCGACGCGACAGCCACCTCAGGTTGGTTCAGACGGGAGTCAAAGCTGATGGAAGTGTTTGAATGTGATAAGATAAGGGATTTAGCAACAAAGGAGTGGATAGTGGAAAGCCAACGCGCTGACACTCGGCTGAATTAGTGGGATGTGACCCCTCCAGGCCCGCCCTCAACATATCTCATCCGTGGGAAAAGGTCCTGCATATTGTACCTACTCCCGTCTAGCTATCATTGAAACGGCTCTTCATCGTGGTATCTAGCCTCAAGTCACATATCTCTCGAAGTTGGGTACACGTGGTGGATGGTTGAGCTGGGGAACTGTGTTGCTGGCAGACAACAGAAAGGCCATGAGCAGCTTGCTTTACGCCTTTATGCTCTTTCTATGTACATCATCCCAGCTGATACAAGAGTCCCCGAGCTATTCAGCTTCAATACTGTTGTGATCCTTTCACATACCGAGCGCCAGTACCAGTAAGAAGACATGATACGGTATTTCGTGAGTAGGCATTGGCCATTCCTCAGATTTCTGGCAGGGACCTGATTCGTGGACCTCCTAGCACAGGATGACCAAATCTCGAGGTCGACTTCACAGCAGCTTAGGTTCAACTATTGCTATTGTTCATAGTCATGATGGAAGGTCGCCGGTGGGCACTCTAAGGTTCAGATAAAAGAACAAGAGACATAGATTTATGATATCATGTAAAATGAATGTATCTACACTGATGCATCAAGCTACCTAAGTCAGCAAGGACTATAAAAAAACCTATTGTCTTGTAAAGCTTGGGTAGTGTTCTTGTGTACAGAGTACCTAAGCTGGGATTGTATGATTTCGGCTTGGGCAATGTGGGGCACTTAACGCGCTTCATTTTCAAGACGCGTCCCGATGTATCCCATCGTAAATCTGAGCATATCGATCCGGTACCTTTCCTAGAATCAAGGATCCTCTTCAGCAGCTGTACGAGGGACAAATCAACTCGAAATCATAGGCATGGCACCCACAGAAGCAGAGCTCCTTGCAAATTACCTCATCCAGCCATCTCCCTTGACCGCTATCGTCACACTCGAGCAATTCAAAGCCCTCTTCCCCCGTCCACTACAATCCTCACCTCAGGTTCGATCACTCTTTCGAGATTTACAAGCTCAACGCACAGATCTTCTCGACCAGGTCGCCGACAACATCGCAGATGAAGCGAAACGAGGGATCACAATGCGGCGAGAAGTCGTGCGGGCTAAGCGCGAGGCAGAGCGAGAGGATATAGACGCCGAGATTGAGATGGAGCGAGCAGTATGTCCAAACTAGTATACATCATGGTGCGAATACTGACCGACGCTGCTTATAGCTATTTGGAGAGGCTTCAGGTGCAGCGAGTGCCAAACATACTCTCAACTCTGTTATTCCAGAACTTGAGGGTGCCGCAGGTGCACTACATGCCGAACTTGCACATTTGAAAGAGGAAGAGGCAACCTTACTCGACTCTGTACAACAGACTATAGGAGCATTGAGCGATCTACGATATGGGAAATTCGCTAATGGTCGAATTAGCGAGGGGGTTATTGATGGCCTCAAAAACGTGGAAGCAGCTTGCGACAGCAAATCATGAATGAACATATCACTTCAAGGGCATCTACAACTTCAACCAGAGTAATCATCATCTCTCCAAGCCAGAAACTTCATGTATTTGCACGACAAATCAACATTTTCCCAGACATCGAACAATTTGACGATTCCACCACTAAAGCCTGTCAAGTGTTTGCTAAGAACGAATTATTGGGCGCGCTGAGCACCAGCCTGGGGGGCACCGTTGACGCCTTGCATGCGACGGGACCTGGTGCTATCAGTATCACGTCTATCTGGCTCGGGGGTTGAGATGACTCACATCATGGCGCGGCTACCGAAAGAGACAACGAGCATGAAGAGCCAGTTGGGGATGAGACCCATAGCCCACATGAGGTAGCCAAAGGGAACAGCTACGCCGTACTCGGCAAGCTTGCCGTTGAAGGGATGGAACCAGCTGCTGTCAATGCGATGGAACTGGTCCTTGCTACCGGACTCGTGGAAGGCAACCAGAGTGTCAGAGGTTGTGGTGGTCAAGTTTAGCCTCTTGCTGTAAATCTCGACGGGTGCAGGTTCGGGGAGCATCTCGATGATATAGAGGCTGGCGGGACCCGCGGACCAAGCATTGCAGAGAATGGGCTGGTTGTCGCAATTCAAGTAGGCCATATGGGGGGTGTTGTCGAGGAGCGCAAACTTGGCAGCGGTCTCGTTGAAGGCCTGCTCGACAGTTCCGCATCGACCTGTAATTGCATGTTAGTAAGAGTTCATTGTGACTGACACGATGGTAATAAAAAATTATGGCATAAATCATCCAGTGTAAATTGCTGGTGAGCAAACGTACCGTAGCAGGTCTTGTTGCCGCCAGAGATGAGTAACCACCACTCCTCAGGAGTAGTAGCACCAGCGGAAACAGGTTCGTAAAGGGTTTGCTTCCAGTTATCAAGGGTCAGGACGTTGAGTCTCATAGAACCAGCCTTCGCCTCAGCGGCTGCAACAGGGTCATGGTGACCTGGGTTGGGAATATATGAGGCGAACTGTCCGATGACATTTTGGAACTGGGCCTTATACTGGTCGATAGGCGAGTCCTGAGCGGCAGCAAGGGCGGGCAGAGCCGCAAGAACAGTGGAGGACGAGAAGCGCATATTGGCGATTTACTTCAATGAGCTTGTGAAGTATGGCGCAAGATAATCAACAAATATCGACCTGGAGGAAACGTCTGGAGAGGAATAGAAGAGAGGAAGAAGAAGAAGGAAGGGAAGATAAGACAGGCAGGCAATGGCCAGATGGAAAGATGAACGGGCTCCGGTGGAGATGAGTGAATGGATGGGCTAAGGTAAGGGTAACTATGGCTAAGCTTGGATAAAGACCCCGGTGAAATTGGATGCATGGGCAAAGCTGGACCCTTGTAATCGTTGGGGGGATTCTTCGGTGGCTTACTTTGTTAACTCCTCTTTGTTACCTTGGCTGCTGACTTATACGTAAGGTAAGGCACCTTAGGTAGTAAGTAGTTAAGACTTGAAAACCCCTAACAAAGGAGACAGCTGAGAAGTCAAAGGTTGAGAAAGAGAGAGGTAAAATCAAAGCAAAGAAGCCAGGTCAATTAATGCACTTTGGCGCATGAATGATACTATAGGAATCTGGTTCTTTACAACGCTGGTAATCGGTATGGTAATGGTCATCTAACACGCTGAAGTTTCCATCCATACCTATTGGTGTATTCCCCCGTGTAAAGTCAAAAACCCCGACCGACAATTTGAAAACCAATGATGACACCTAACAAAGAACGATTTGATAGCTCCAGCCGAGCTCCATTCTAGGTACTTGTTAGGTAGTTAGAGTTAGACCAGTTCCACTAAATTGAACAATCCTCCTGTTCAGTCACTCCACTAAAGACAAGCTATACCCCAACAACAACTACCACATCCCAGTCATGGTCACAAATTCAAAGACACGGACCGACACTTATTCCGTATCATTCTCACGTCCTCTGCGACGCGCGCGTCTGTGAAGTGATTCACGACACTACGAGATTTTAACAATAAGTTTTATTCTCGGTCTTTGAGTTTCTGATCCTGTTATTTGTTGTACTGTACGCTTGTCTACTCCAATCCTCTACCTACGTAACGTTTTCCAATTCGCATTGTCGTTGTGCCCATACCATTCGATCCGTCCCGTAGCAACGACTCTGCCTCCGGTTCTATTCCATCACATTCATTATGAATCCTCAGATGGCCCAGCAAGGCCAAGGCCAAGGCCAGCAAGCTGGTGCTGGCCAGGCCCAGCAACGCCCACCACCTATGTATCAGCCCAACCAGATCAGGAACCTTCCAACATTGAGTGACGAGGAGAAGTCCAAGTACGAGGCCGGATTGCAGGGTCTTTGGAACAAAGCCAACAACTCTCCCCAGAACAGCCCGGATCACATTGCTGCCCGTCAAAAAATCATAGAGTTCTCGAAGATGCTTATCACAAAGATCCAACAAAGACGATCTCAGCAAATGCAAGGACAGAATGCCCAGAACCAGCAGGCTCGCCCTCAGCAAATGCAACAGAACACTGCTGGGCAAGCAAATCAAGCACAGCCTCAGCAACAAGCTGCCGGGGCTGCTGCGGGTAACCAATCAGCTGCCGCTGCTGCCGTTCGACGAAACCCAGTCCCCGACCATATCCAGCAGCATGTTAATAAGATTAATTTTCGAGCTCCTCAGTCCGTTATCGATAAATCCGCTGCCGAGGCTACCAAATGGATAGAAGAGATCAAGGAGCGCTATACCCGAGCCTTGATGACCATGGATGCGAGCAAACAGAAGGTTGCACAAATTGATAAAATCATTAATGATAGAGCCGCGGCTGGACAACCGTTCAAAGAAGATGAGCTTCGACAGCTACAATTGAAGAAGGATCAACAGCTCAAAGCCCATACGGATGCCCACAAATGGGTTGACAATGTCCGCAAGCAACAGGGAAGTCTGCAGGGCACTGGCCAGACCCAAGCACAAGCTCAAACTCAACCGCAAGCACAAAACTCTGTAAGGTTATCGCAACAAGGAAATCAGCCAGCGCAGCAGGCTGCAGCGACACAACAAAATCAACCACAAGCACAGCCGAGGCCACACCAGCAGCAGCAGCAGCAGCAACCCCAGCCAGCGCAAACCCAACCTCAAGCGGCTCAGCAACAGAACAACGCGCAAACTAACACAGCCCCTGTTAACGCGGCTGTCGAAGTTGCTAAACAGCAGTTAGCCGCCGTCACTCGAGCTTCCCCAGTCAACGGAACACCTGGAACAACACCGGCGCAGGTACGTCCGGCGCAAGGAACACCTCAACCAGGACGCCAGCAACTACCAGCGGTGCAAGTTCAGGTTAAACAGGAACCTGGTGCTGCGCCCATAAATCCTGTGATGGCTTCGGCAGCTGCACAGAATCAGGCTGGGACGCCAACCCAGCAGAACGCACCACGGATTCCTACGCCCCAACAAGCGGCGGCGGCTTCCGCTCCAGCCACGGCGGCGGGTCCTCAGCAGGCTCTCAGTCACTCAGCTGCGATGGATCTTGCAAACCAGAAGGCTATTAACACTCCAGGAAGTGCCTCGGTGCCTGGCCGGCCTGCCGCAACTGGTACACCTACACCGGGTAGTGCAGTGAATCAAGGTGTGATGGGACCCAATGTTCCCCAGCAACCAACACCACAAGGTCATCCACATGCACATCCTCCACAACCTCAACAAACACCAATGCAGTCCAAAATGCCTATCCCCAAGGTGCTGCCCGAAAAGGCCACAGCTGTGCCTCAAGGTGTTTCGGTTGGTGGCGGCGTGAACACTGGTCGGCCTACAATGTCCCAAGGAAGCGGAACCCTTGGCGGTGTTATGAACCAACCGGCGATGGCTAGAATTCCCGCTTACAACCACGAAGCTGAGGGAGATCACGTTTTGAGCAAGAAAAAATTGGACGAACTTGTTCGGCAAGTATGCGGAGGCCCGGCCGAGGGGCAAGATGGAAATCTTCTCACTCCTGAAGTGGAAGAGGTGGGTTTATTGCCTACTACAGTTGAGATGAAATTACTAATTCAGTCCCAGAACGTCCTGAACATGGCAGACTCGTTTGTTGACAGTGTCCTTCATGCGGCGTGTCGAAACTCAAAGGAACGCGGCTCTAAGGTACTCGAGATTCGCGACATCCAACTTGTCCTGGAGAGGACTTACAACATCCGTGTCCCTGGATACTCGTCTGATGAGCTACGTACTGTCCGCAAGATTCAGCCGTCTACCGGATGGATTGCAAAAATGAGTGCAGTCCAAGCGGCGAAGGTCATGCCTGGCAAGGGTGAATAATGGTCTGGCCCTGAGAGAAGTGGTGGTGGATATGAGAAGGCCTATCCGCGAGCAAAAAGAACATCAGGCATGGTACACTTTGTGTTTTGCAAAAACAGGCGTTGGGTGTATACCCGGAACAAATTGGCGTCAAGGGGTACTCGTTTTAGTATGATGAGGCTATTCTCGGGAAGTAAGGCAGACCAAGATACATGAGGTGCCTCTGCCACATGCAATAGTTGACCTTCTGGGTTACGACGCAAATAATATACGCCTACCTAAGTATGACTCTACACTTGCTACCTCATAGTCCTGGAACTCGAAGTGTCTCCAAATTGCTAACTTTCTTGCCAACATGATAAAAAGGTAAGTCTTGAAACCATACATTTGTTCCCTAGGTAATACTATTTGCATGTCCAATTTTTTGCTAAAGAGCCTTTTCTCGATTTTGGGAGCTGCTGTAGGGTTTCGTCCTTTATCATTTACGCACCTGTACGTTAGTAGAAAGATTGTATGTGACTAAGTAGGTAGCATAATATTTGCATAATTCACATAAGCATCGTGTTATTTTCAAGGTTGTGCAAAAGGCTGCAGGCAACATCGAAACGTCACTGCTCCAGGCCCCACAAGGTGCCAGCTTATTAAGAATACCTGAAAGGTACAGTGGAACGCAGGAAAATAAGACCAGAAAACAAGTAGCTTTTCAGCCCATTCAAGTACCTTAGTCTCTCAGCAGTCGCCTCAGTTGCCCACTGGCCAGTCACCACGCCCCGGTCTCCATTTGGTGAGCTAGCACGAGCAAGCAACCAGCAGCATCATCTTGATCCTCACTCAATCGATTACAGCACCAAACTTCCCACGACGACCACGTTCTTAATTCCTTTCTCAAAGCGTGCCTTGCTCTCTCGGCCTCGGCACCGTACACTCTTCAAGCCAACATCGTCCGGGCCCAACCAACTCAGCGTCACGACAAGTTGAGGCGCGCGCACGACTCACGGGGTCAACAGTATTCATTCTCACACTATCGTCATCAGCAGCTTCAGCATCATATTCTCGCAATACACACAAGTAAACCCATCGTCATGCCCAGCAAGACGCCAAACAACAACGGAAAGAAGCCTGCCGGGAACAACGTTCAGAAAAATAAGGACGTGGAGATGACGGACAGCACAAAGCCCAAGGGCAAGAAGCCCGCCAAGGATGGTGATGAAGAGATGACCGTCGTTGTTCCTCCTTCAAAGTCGAAAAAGTCTGGCAAGACAGCGGCTGACGCTGAAGGTGATGTGTCAATGGGCGAAGAAGAGGCAGAGGCCAAGGTTGACCCTGTAACACAGACTATCGCAGGTTAGTAGTTGTCGTCAGAGCTCGACCAGCCCAAGCCAAACAGTCACTGACATGCCTTTCCAAACGCAGATATCAAGGGCAACTTTGCTTTGATAGACCGTGCGGTTTCGCTTTTCGACGCTAGATTCTCCCTCCGCGCCCTACGATCTATCTCCATCATCCGCAAGCGTTTGACCCCCGATATCATTGCACAGGTCATTTCCGAGGCTTTCCCAGCTACCGCCAATTCGAATGCTATTGTTAAGCCGCTCCTTTCTGCCATTGAGCGCGAGGATGTTACCCTGGGCCGACAGAGTGGTTCAGAGATGGAAATCGATGAGGCGAAGACATCTGGCAAGAACGGCGCTAAGAAAGAAGCCAAGGAACCCATTCCTGAGATTGATATTTTCCTTGGTATTCTTGTCCAGGTCTACCTCTTTGACTCCAAGCAGTTCCAGCGTGGTGCCGACTTCTCTAAGTACCTTTCGGACAGAGTCCAATCGCTCAACCGCCGTACACTCGACTCTCTGTCTGCCAAGGTCTACTTCTACTATTCCATCTTTTGCGAGCACATTGCACCTCTCCCCCCTTCTCCCCAATCACCCGTCGTCGCTATCCGGCCAACTCTCCTCGCCGCTCTTCGAACCGCCGTGCTACGTAAAGATGTCGACACGCAGGCCTCGGTTATCGTTCTACTGCTGCGAAACTACTTATCAACTTCGCACATCAACCAGGCTGATCTCCTGGTTTCGCACACCCAGTTTCCCGAGAACGCTGTCAACAATCAGGTAGCACGGTTTCTCTACTACCTCGGTCGCATCCGAGCTATTCAGCTGCGCTACACCGAGGCTCATGAGCATCTCACTGCTGCCACTCGCAAGGCTCCTTCTAGCAGCTGTGCCCTTGGCTTTGCTCAGACAGCCACCAAGCTGCTCTATGTTGTTGAGCTCTTGATGGGTGATATTCCTGACCGAGCTATGTTCCGACAGCCAACAATGGAGGTCGCTCTCCAGCCTTACTTCCTCTTGGTTAAGTCGGTCAGAGTTGGAAATCTTGAGGACTTTGAGACAGCCATTGCCGATCATGCCGATACCTTTCGACGAGATGGCACGTACAGCCTCATTCTCCGCTTACGACAGAACGTCATCAAGACCGGTATTCGCATGATGTCTTTGTCCTACTCTCGCATCTCTCTTCGCGACATTTGCATTCGCCTGCATCTCGGTAGCGAGGAGTCGGCTGAGTACATTGTTGCCAAGGCTATCCGCGACGGTGTGATCGAAGCTACCTTGGATCGTGAGAGGGGTTTCATGAAGAGCAAGGAGGTTGGTGACGTGTATGCTACTCGCGAGCCGGGCGAGGCGTTCCACGACCGAATTCGAGCTTGTTTAGCTCTCCACGATGAGAGTGTAAAGGTTTGTTTCCCATTCATTCATGAGACGGGAGAGAGACTAATTGCCATTAGGCTATGCGATTCCCTATGAATCAACATCGTCTTGAGCTCAAGAATGCCCAGGAGGCCCGCGAGCGTGAGCGTGAGATGGCCAAGGAGATCCAGGAAGGTGACTTGGACGAAGATGACCTCGGTGGAGACTTTGATGGTATCTAAACTGTGTATATTGTCTCGGCTTGAGAGCATTTGCTACCTATTGATTAATGCCTATGGTTCCTCCTTGCCGACATCGCCAGGTACCGTTAGCTGCAATTTCTTTTGATGACCCGCTTGGTGCTTAGAGTCACGGTGGTGGGTAGTCTGTTGGAATACGGCAATAGAAAGGGGAAGGGTTGAGAAGGTATGAACGTCTTACCAGGACTTCAGTGTATGTGTATTAGATGCTCCACACGGCGGTAATAAACTTAGAGAGTTGGAATTCCTTTGTCGTTCTCCTTGACACGGGAATTGAAACGCCGTTCTCTGTTCTGAAAGCAATACACTGCTTTTTTTTTCCTGAGTAGATCGAGGCCCTTTGCGACTGGTGGCAAGGGTACCTTGCGCAAAACCATTTGGTTAGGGACTCAGGAATATAATACATATTTGATTCGTTATTTTCAACAAATGGGGAGCTGGCGCAACGGTAGCGCGTCAGATTCCAGCTGTTAAGCACGGAGATTCCTGAAGGTTATCGGTTCAAATCCGGTGTTCCTCATATGTTTATTTTTTATACATAATTTCTCATCTCCTTATAACTAACTATTAAAGTTCTTTTTTAAATTATACTTATTTTTTATAAATATTATATTAATTAAAAATAAATTATTATATAGCTCTTTTATAAAGATAAAGACAAGCTGAGGCCACTTATGTCTATTTTACCTAGGACTTATGGCACTTGGTTGTCAATTTCACGCCCTTGGATCGACAAGTGGGTTGTTGCCTTGCATGTTACATGATCCAAGCCACGATCTAGGATTCTTAAACCTCCACTTTGTTTATCCGATCAGTATCAAATCGACTAATATGTATACGGCAAACATACAAACACAAGGCACTGGGAACATCAATCAAGCTCAACAAGTCAAGAGTGGATGAGAGGTTATTACAGCGTTGCTCCTGTCTTGGTGATTCTATTATTTTGCTCCAAACCACGAATATTAGATTCAACGTCAAATCGTGAATACCTTGATTGCCATTCATCTCAGGCCACTTATACCTACTCGACTTTGAAACTCAGAACCGCATGGTCACCAGAGTCCTCTTCGCGGCCCTTCCCTGAACACAAGTAGAGGCCACAGCCAGAAGCTGATGGAAACACGAGAGCATGTTCAAAGTTCTAGGTGAGGTTGACTCACTCGGCAGACAAGCCGCCAATTGCGCACTGCACAGAGTACGCCCTGCGTTTGACAGGTTTGAACAAGCAGCAAGGCAGTGCCAGCCAGCCAGTGCAAGGCCCTTGGAAGGTTTATTACCATCGGTAAGGCTGGGCTTAACTCAATAGTCATCTCCATTGTGCATGTATATAAAAGGCTCCATAGGAATAGTGGGAGCCCTTTCTTCCTTTCCATACCATACACAAGACTGACTGTTTTGTATTCACAAGTACACCATACGATCTGAATCCAAAGTCGGACACTTGGAAATGGCTTCCGCTACCGAGCTTTGGCCTACTCAGCCGCCCTCATTTTCAACACATCAGCACGCAACACCATCTTCGCCTTCGGTACCATCGACCAAGTGCCACGACGAGGTAGAAATGGACCTAGCTATCCATCTTGCGGCGCTCTGCCGCAAGAGCCTCGTCGAGCTCGACTCTCGTCTTTCCGGCTTCAAGCCTTCTCATCCTTTCACTGCAGATGAAATCGTTTCTCTGCCGCTTGATAAGCATCGGATCGATGATGCCCTTCATGAACTCCCTCGACGCAAATCTGCTCGTCACAGCCTGGCCGTCGCTATTTCCTCCTTTTTGTACCCTGTGCACCAAGGTTCGCTGACAGCCATCATACGCTACGAGGAAGACCGTGTGCGCCTCCGTGCTTGGGCTGCCTTGCAACGCAGGTATGACATGCTGAAGGCCACTATTCGAAACGGCCATACCACCCGTGGCCTGTCCAGTGGTGCCGCCCCTGGTGTCCAGGCGCCTGTTTGGGCTTCCCGTATCACATCGCAGGGAGTTTGGGACCCCGCTAGGCATCCCATTTCTCTTGAAGGTGTGCCAGCAATCCCCATGCCCGTTGAGATCGCCCACGAGGCCGATCTTGTGCCATTCTTGAACCATCTTGGGGGTGGGGGCACTTCCAAGCTGAACGGCGATGAGAAAGGCTTCGAGCTGGATGGTGGGCGAGGCGAGCCTTACTATGGTGTGAAAGGCGCTGAGTTCCGCAAAGGCGTTGTCTATGAGGATGGACGCATGGATCTTTGCAAAATGGTGGTTGGACCCGATCACATTGGTAAACTGATGGACTCACTTCGACCTAATGAGTTTGTACGCCATTTTCTCCTGGGTAACAATATCATCGGCCCCGTAGGTGCTCATGAGATCGCCAATTTTATTCACGACCTCCCTGAACGAATTGATACTTGGTATCTTGCTGGAAACTGCATCGACGGACCCAGCTTCAATATTCTCGTCGATGCCATGATCAAGTCTGACGCTATCACCAACATTTGGTTGAAGCGAAACCCACTTGGACCAGACGCCTCTGAGGATGTCTATCGACTCATAACTGGCGCTCGCAATTTGCGAACTCTTGATCTCGACCAAACTCAGCTCGGTGACCGAGGAGTTTCGGACCTGTTCAACCGCTTGGCAGGTCACGAGATGCCCGAGGGTGCGAAACTACCCCTGAAACATATCTATCTCAACGGCAACGGCATCTCAAATGAGGGTGCACACGCTATTGGGAAATTCCTCGTGTCTCCGCACTGCGGCTTGACGTCCATTTACATGTCATCAAACCCCATGGGAGATTCTGGCGCAAATGTCCTTGCTCAAGCACTACCGAAGGCATCGTATCTGACTCGATTGCTCTTACAGTCGATCGGAGTCAGCACCAAAGGTGCCGTTGCGCTGTGCAAGGCCGCTATCGGCCATCCCGCTCTCGAAGTGCTAGATCTTGGGCAGGCTTATGCCACCTATGATCTCGGGCAGGCCTACAACTACATTGAGGATGGTGCCGTAACTGCCATTCAGGATCTTGTCTTGGCCGAAAGCCATCTGTCCTATCTCAACTTTGGACATATGGCAGTGACACCTCCGGCAATCAATCTTATTTCAGAGGCAGTGCTCAAGAGCCCGTCGCTCGTGTACTTCGCGGCCTACCCAGTTCTGCCAGATCCAACCCTCAAGGCCGCAACCTTCAGGCCAGCAATTGACACGACGTTCGCCAACCCAGCTGAGCCGACCAGACCGCAGATTCTGATGAGCAAAGCTGTTCAGGAGCATCTTTCTACCAATGTCAAGGCTCGGTATGGCGAGGAAACCTCGTACAGTCGGTTCATGGAGGAGGAAAGGCGCTGGCTCGTAAGCGACAAGACTGATGTGCGCAAAATCGACAGCGTGTACCGTAATCGCGATGCTGGTCTCGCCCGTCGCCGGCTCCTGACCCTGGTCAAGAATTGGGAGGAGGGTGATGAGACCCTTGACCGTGTCATGGCAGCTCATGCCCCAACCTGCTCTTTGCGTCGACACTGAGTAACAAAGAGGTAGAGGAGCAGTTGTTCACTTTTGTCTGACTTCACAAGTCTATTTCACTTTTTGAAGTGTTGTTTCTGTTAGTTGTTGGAATGTAACCAGAAAGTGGAGGATATGAGAGCAGTGGCTCATTCAACTTGGAGATGAATTTATTCGCTCATTTGAAATGTTGTTGTTATTCTTAAGAGACCAGCACTTCTAATTGAGTGCGTTGAAATATGTGCGTGCATGGTATAGTGAGTGTACATGAGAAATAATGTGATATAACAGAGGGCTGTGGTGCTGTGGGTGGGAGTAAACTCAAACACCATGAGACGTGTTACCCAATAGCTATAGCACGTGATAGTGAAATGATGGGAAGCATCCGCAACCTTTGCAGTAACCCACGCGCCGCGTCTTGCCCTTGCCATACCTACTACCGACATTACCTACCTGGGTACTGAGTACTAGAGGTATACAGCCCAAGCCTGCCATACCTAAAAGTAGCCGTAGATCTGATCGCATGACGTTCTCTAGGTTTCTCTTAAAATAACTCGCGGACGCAATGTCGAATCAACCTTGAAAGACAATAATCTTCCAGTCATAAATAAACCATGTTTCTACGTGCGTAACCTATCAGTCGCTCAAAACGAAAACCGCTTGACAACACCTCCATTCTAGCTCATCGGCCCCAACTTCTTAGTCTACCTTGATCGGTCCAGTAGTTATACCAGAACTCCACGTCCAAGTCTTAGTGCCCTTCCATACACGCAAAGCTCTGTCAACCACCATATTTCCAAATCGAGGCTCGCACAGCGATGCCTCAAAAGCGCAAGCGACCAGACCAAGATCCCTCTGACCAAGAATTGTTGCCCGTATCCGCACTCAAATCAACATCTTCTGACTCTCAATCAAAATCCACCAGCGCGCGTCGGGCGACGCGTCAAACCCCAGTCGTTCCACCAACACCACCAACACCAGTGACGCAACTACAACCTCAACCACGCACAGAAACGGCTGTACCACCTCCTATAATACCTACACTATCATCAGCTTCTTCGAAACCAACAACTTCTCCAGAGCAGAAGCGGAGTCGTGCCTCCAACGGTCGTCCTCAACTACCTCCATCGCAACCCACGGCGCAAAGTCAACACCCCCCTTCTGTGCTGCGATGGGCTCCGCTTGAACAGCCAGGCCCAACAGTAAGGCCTCCCCCTCACCATCTCCATCCAACAACGATGGCAGCCATGCCCCCACCTCGGCCGATTGCCGCTGGTCGTCCACCATCAGACTTGGTTGCGCCTGAGATCACCTATCATGTGCCCCAGTCGCATACAAACTCGTTCCAGCGGACCTCAGCTCTTGTCCGGCCTCATGGCCCTACGGCACAACCACCACGTATACTCGAACGACCGCCGCCCCCAACAGTCACGCCAGTTCACCCACCGAAGCCTCCTGTCCCACCCTCTGTACGGCCACCTCTTCGAGCCGATCGCAACATTGATAAAGTCGTGTTGGGTAATATGTGCTTCAGTACGTGGTATCCTAGCTACTATGGAAAAGAAGTGCTTGGAGAATCATCAGGTAATCTAGGCAAAACAGGCAGCAAGGACCTGGGGGCCAAGGATCAAGCTACAGGCGGTAAATCATCATCCCGGCGCGATCGCGAACATCACCCAGTAGTTGATCGTCTCTACGTGTGTCCTACCTGCTTCAAGTACTCCAAGGAATTGGTTACCTGGTGTCATCACGTCCATGTGTGTGAGAGGAAGACTCAGATACCTGGTCGGAAGGTATACGTTCACCCACGGGGCCGCAGAAAGATTCTTGTTCCCCATGATAATAAAACCTCTGGCCCCAAAAGACGGAAAGGGGAAGGAAACATTCGTTTGGTAGAGGAGATCGTCCAGGACGAAGGAGAATGGAGCATTTGGGAGGTTGATGGTGAAAAGGATGGGGTATGTTTACCCCTTTTGCCAAGGAGAGCCCTATTGCTAACTTTTGCTCTTAGCTCTTTTGTCAGAACCTGTCACTCTTCGCAAAGCTCTTCCTCGACAATAAATCCGTCTTCTTCGATGTCACAGGCTTTAACTACTTCCTCCTTGTTTACACACCTCCGACTCGATCTGTACAGACTGCAACCGAGCCTGAGCCCCCTTCGCCTCGAATTACGGGATTCTTTTCGAAGGAGAAAATGTCATGGGATAATAACAACCTCGCTTGCATCCTTATATTCCCTCCGTGGCAGCGAAAAGGTCTTGGTGCGTTGCTGATGGGGGCCTCGTACGAGATATCTCGACGGGAGGGTATTCTGGGCGGGCCGGAGAAGCCAATTTCTGATCTCGGTAAGAAGGGCTACAAACGTTACTGGGCAGGCGAAATCGCGAGATGGCTATTGACTATCAATATGGAGTCAAAGACACCCCAGAATGAGGTCCTTGTAGATCTCAGCGACTGCAGTAAGGCAACATGGATTCTTCCCGAAGATTGTCTCCAGGTGCTGCGAGATATGGGTGTTGTCGAAGAGGCCGGTTGGGGCCCAAGCAAGCCTGAGGAAAAGCTTGACGCCGAGGCCGAGGAGAAGAAAAGCGAAGAAACGACAAGGGCATCGCCTACTGCTGACGGAGGGGTTGAAGAAGAGACCGTGCCAGTTGTCAAGATGGTGCCACGGGTGCGGATGGACAAGCAGGCGGTCCGTCGATATGTGGCCGAGAATCGGATAAGTCTAGAGCGGATGTGTGATCCTGCTGGGTTTGTCGAGGGTTACGCGATCAAAGCACCCGAGATAGTGGAAGAAGAGGTGATCGAGGCGGAGGAGTGATGGAGTCGAGATATTGTCGCTGTACAATTTGCTGACATGTACCTATAGATTAGACGCTTCGGCGATAGTGATACCCGTGCTCGAATTGAATGAGCTTTCTCTCAACATCATCGTTCTGCTTCTTCTTTTGTCTCTTGCTTTCTGGTTTTAGTAGAATCATCACGGTCCTCTGTTCGCCTGGTTCTTGATCGAGAACCATGATTTTAGGCCACACTCCTGGCGTGACTTACAAGGGACGCGATAATGTAGTTGAGGTCCTGCAACTATTGTGTAATGTGTCGGGATGCATGTCGACTCCCTACCTCTGTCATGCCATTTTCCCAAGGTCGAGCCGAGGTCGAACGGACGCGAATACGTTCTCGACGCGGTCGGAGGCACTCAGCATGGAAAGGCGGTTCAACATTGCATAAGAGAATCCAGAAATGGCGTTCATATCATAATTGGGCCTTCAGGCGCGTATTTGAACGGTATATCGAGGTCAATGGCTCTGAAATGGCCTTCATTCTCATACCTAACTCTTGATAACCATCTTGCCCGATCTAACGAGCTTTCCCAAAGGGGTAAAGAGCTTAGACAAGCTTGTGTAGTTTCGCACAGGGTCAAGTTTTTCAAAGCCTGTCCCGATTTTGCCCTTGTCTAACAGTAGGTATGAGTACTGGTATTGGGACTGACACACCCACCCCCTTGGGCCGAAAACTTTGCGTCAACCTGGAAGTCAGCGACTTTTACAGTGCCTACCCGCCTAGGGGTTAAGCAATCCCAATCTCTCAGGCCCTAGTTGCCCCAGACTCCCAATAGTTGTCCGTTGCAGATTTGAGATTCAAGATGAGATGTGAAATATGGGGAGCACTCCTCTTCTCATAGACATGGGTATAGGGACAAGGCTGGAGCTACCAATATACAGTGTCAGCCTTTATTTTCACACGCAATTATTAGACATTCTGTGGTTGCGGAAGTGGTTATGTTAGTTTCAACGCAGCTTGACGTCTTCATGCTTTCACGAACCTTAATTTGCAAATGGCTCTGTTCTTTGTAGCAAAGAGAGCATAAGCGGTGCCATCAAACCGATATTGCTACAAGGCTAATTGTCACCCGCAAGACCTGATATATGAAAGGTGGTGTCTGGCGAATTGAGTATTTAGTCAAAACGGCATTGCTCGCCATATCAAACCTTTCTGACTTTCTTCAGCCTCGCTGTCATGCAATTGCTCCAGGAGGTTGAAGGCTACAGCCACCCGTTGTTGTCCATCATTTGATTCGCGCACTGTCCTAACTCATCGACGGCCAAACCTACATTAGATCTGGGCTGTTTGATTGAGCAGGAAAAATTTTTCGTTTCGCCCAACGATATAGTAACTAGTACTGTACAGATCCATCCGTACCGCATATGACTTTTGATATACTATGTACTCAGTTTATAGAATTGTTCATTATCATAGAGCATAAATCAAGAGATTGTTGTCTATTCGCCCGCCATTGGACAGAAAAGTCAACTCAAAGTCAATGATCGATAAGCAAGACGCAGGATGTTCAGCGACCGCTTCTGCGAGATGATCGAGAAGCTCATCACTCAAATGAATGATATTGCAGTAACCTGAACTTGTCGAGATAGGACCCATTTGAGCTGTACATGTCTTTTTCAATAAGGCTTTGATTCTGGTCCCCTCCCTCATAGGATTCACTTTGCCTTCAACTTCACGGTATCGGATGCATCCTTCGAAGTGTCTCTTACCATCCACACACGTGGGAAACTCGTTCCTTGATTCGCCGATTAGGCTCTGTAAATGCCACCAAGAGAAATCTCAGCTCGTACTGAGCCTTGTCACTGTACACATCGCGCTCTTTGTAGGTAGTGTGTTGCTGCGCTTGGCTCATGCTTACAACCAATCAAAATCGGATCTCGGCAGCATCCAATGTCCAGGTACCAGCTCTGATATCAACTTTGTTGTCATTCTGTTCTAGCCTTTGCTAGACAAGCGTCAGCACTGTAATGGTACCTCTTGTCGTCAAGATAAAACTTCTAAATGACTTTGCATCAATATGCTTTTCACATTTGGTCCATTTTTACTATTTCAATGGATTTATGGGATTGAAGGTAACCTCAATTACCTACTTGTTTAGAAGATGCATCTCATTGAAGCTTCTGGATGCATTGTCTCGGAAATCCGGTACGACCGTCGTTATCCGTTGCCGCAAAATATCTTTTGGTCTTAGCTGTAGGGGTTCTCGTTGTTCCGACTTTGTCCCTCCTCCGTACCGAGATTTCACTCAATGTTGCGCGTTCCATCGCTGGCCCAATCTGTTAGCTGGTGCTAACTGTAGCCCTTCAACCATGATTCATGGTCCACCGCCAAGTGTGTTCCTCCGACGGTAAAAGCCTCAGGCCTGAAGGTCTCTCAGTCCTTCCAGAGCAATCATAGCTCAGCATTGTTGTATCTCACTCCACCCGATTCCCTCCGACGGCTAAGCAGCCCGTGCAGAGCTCAATCCCCTTGCCTAATTCGCACCCGTGATATCATCCACATTCCCATCATTTTCCAGCGGTCCTGGACTGCTTGATAGCGGGCAAATATCTTGTTTGTGGGAGGATTTCGTCTGTTCAAGTTCGTGCTCAAGTCATATTCTCACCCGTGTTCGCCGTAACAATTATCTCTCCCATATTCATTGTCGTTCCCTTCTTCCCAGCGTTGCCCCGGCTGACATCCTCACCCCCCTGACAATATCCACCCGTGTGGGCCCACCTATCCTCACTTTCTTCCCGGCTCCAGACGCTCTCTCTTCCCTTTTCCTTTTCCCACTACTGTCTGTCTCGTGCTGAGCTCCGTATCTCTTTTCTTTAAACCTCCCATCAGCCTCTCCCTCTTTCAAACATCAACCATCTCCCCTCACACATCAATCACAATGGCCTCTTCTCGTGTCTTCGCCTCTCGCCTGGCCTCCCAGATGGCCGTTAAGGCCGCTCGCCCTGCTGTCCGAGCCCCCGTCGCTGCTGCCAGCAAGCGAGCCATCTCTGGTAAGTTTCTGATGCGGCAAAAAATTTTCTTCGAGCTCAATTGAGCTGGTGTCGAACCCGACTCGATCGAACTTCGCCCATCACGATGAATGAACAATTCGCTCACAATCGATTCAAGGCGCCAGCCCCCTCCAGGCCATGAAGCGTCAGACTCTTCTCCAGGCTACCAGCCGCAACGCCTTCCAGGTCCAGCGTCGTGCCTACTCCTCCGAGATCGCCCAGGCCATGGTTGAGGTCTCCAAGAACTTGGGTATGGGTGCCGCTGCCATTGGTCTGACTGGTGCCGGTATTGGTATCGGTCTCGTCTTCGCCGCCCTCCTTAACGGTGTTGCCCGCAACCCTGCCCTCCGTGGCCAGCTCTTCTCTTATGCCATTCTGGGTTTCGCTTTCGTCGAGGCCATCGGTCTTTTCGATCTGATGGTTGCCCTCATGGCCAAGTTCGTAAGTCAATTCCCTATTCTCGCACTTCTATTCCCTTTTGAACATGAACTAACATGCTCCACTTTAGACCTAAGTTATTTCCCGGCCGATTGGGTAGGCTCGTGCCGAATGATCGAGTCAACGAGACAGAGGAGGCTGCTGAGCGTAGTGCATTGTGCCATGTCTTGAAAATTTTGACATGGGTGCACTTGATGCCAGCTTGCACGATAGAGGGGAGGTTGTCTTGTAATAGACGGGATAGAGATCTGGGAGTGACATTGGTCATAGGCGCTTTCCTATGATTAGAGTTGGGGAAATTCTGCATAATTCCTCCCAGAGATCAATTTGTAAAATAAAAAGCCTCATTCATCCCGCTTCTTCCAATGCATATGGATATTTTCCTTGTTCCACTATCACAAGACACATGGTTCGTCTGATAATCGTGACTTCACGTATCAATGTTCCAATTGACGTCTCAATTAACTTTCAGTCGATGACATCGTTCCGAGTAGCTTTGTCTGCTGCATGATAGCTGCAAACATGAGGCATTTGCTGAGCTCCCGTGGGCCGGTGCCGGGGGTTGGCGGGCTAGCCGGAGGCAGGCTTGAAGACACTGTTTTTCCAGCTTAGCCGAATTGACCCGGACGTGACCATGGATTGTAACACATAATGAATCTCTCAGCACTTGGTGCCTGCGTTTCAAGGCACACAATTCCGATCGAAGTTTCTTCATAAAAGAAATCTCCACACGGTGTAAATTCTAACATCGTTAGCGTCTGTCGCTAGCCGTAGCGCACAGCGAAGACCAATTGAGCGAGTCGCTCGAGTGGGTAAAGAGGCAACTGAATGATCTGTGGGATTTGATAGTGGAGCTGCTGAGAGGGTATGTAAAGAAACGCAAGTCCACCCAACGACAATGCCACAAGCTGGTCTGGAGTGATCGCTGGCAATACTGGTCGAAGTGCAATGCTTCCAAGCTCCAGGAAAGTCAGCATGCCACCCCCGATTAGTTGGTCGGGGAGGCTTTGACTGCCATTGAGTAGCATGATCTCCACGAGTATTGCTAAAAGTTCAACCATTGTAGTCTGAGCAGTTGCACCACGGGGCACTGACAACAGTTTCGACGAAACGAACGAGGATATAGCCGACGGGGTCCTATGCAAAAAATTGCAATCGAAAAAAAGTCGAGGTTTCGACGACGACGGCTAGGGTGGCGTCTCGAACGAAATGATACCACGAGCTCGAGTGAGCATCAATATGTGAATTAGACGACATCTGGACGCGCGATGTGTTGCACAAACGAGTTGGTATCGACGGTTGATTATGGGTCATAAACACTTTCCCGGCCTGGAAGGCTTGGGCAGGTTAAGCAGCAGACGATGCGAACGACGACATGCCGAGGAACGCAGGGGACAGTGGTGAGAACGTGTTCAAGTGAACAGCGACATTGGGGACGCTCCAGTATGGATCTGGGGATTGGGGTATTATGTCGAAAATGTACAGGCATCGATGACCAAATGTGTGTATGCCGTCGACACGCACATAGGGCTCAATTTTCTCCCGGTTTGCTTGTACTGAAAAAGCAGGAAGGTTCGGGTTTTAATAGGGGTATGAGAGAAGAGAACTTCATCACAAACCTGGATACAGAACCATAAGGCCTCGGTGAACTCTCTGGGAGATGATACGCCTCTGTCTATATATCAGTATGCCGCGACGGGACAATTCGTCTCTGAGGTCCTGCTTTGACTTACTTTATAGGTAATTGTGTGCTTTGGCTCAGGCCCACTTCACTCCACCGTTGTCGAAGGATTGGTGTCATTCTTGCTGGTGTAAGTCGCTCAGAGGGCCACAACGAAACTCAATACGAACATAACGACTTGGGAATCAACAACACCAACAAGAAAGAAATCAGAGGGAAGAAAGCGATGTGAATGCTGCATCTTGGGTTTCATCCCGTCTCTTTCCCCTCACTTGGAATCACATGACCTGCCAGTCTTGCCTGGCCACTTACCACTCTCTGTTGTGTTGAAGGTATAGGCCACATCATCGACACGATTCGGAAACCATGACTTGCTCAGAAGACAGCGGATGCAGGCGACGGCAACGATGTGCGTGTGCTTGAGATATTTATTGTCTGTGTTCTTCTCGCCGTGCCTTGTGTGAAATGGAGCGAAACTGGGTTGGCAGAAGAAGGGGCAAGGCGAGGACGAAGATGCAAAGGGCAAAGAAGAAGTAGAGTAGGTGTTTCAAGGACTGATCCTATTGTTGTTGACAAAGTCAGGTTTTGAGTAATGCCACGGCGACAGAATGAGATTATCCGAGTCACAAGATGAGGGGAAGTCAACGCCGTGGCTGCCGTGCAAGAGATGAAGGGGGCAATCAGCCGAATAGGGTCTCCTGCATTTGGCAGGAACAGCCTCTGGATGGCACCTTCCCGTTTCCTGCGATTGGCCATTACCACCCATCCACGCCGCGTTCCTTGGATGTTGGGGTGCCATCGACCACCATCCAAGCCGTCAGCAGAACCCAAATGGACGCGTAGTGGTTGTGCTTTGTCAAGGCGCAAGGGGAAAGGACATTCTACCCTACATTTGCCCTTTTAGATATTTTAGCTTGTGAAACTATGTTGTTGCGAATAACTTCTAATTTGCCCATTGCCCAGTATAATGGTTTATATGGTTTCTCACGCGACAATTCTCAATATTATTTGCATTAAAGTCGGCAGTTATTACGTTCAGAAGCCATTCAAAGCGGGGAAAGTGGAAAATCCGGGGTAATTAGGGCACGGGTAACATTTGCCTCCCTTCCGTAGTGGGGCTGCATTCCCGTATCGGCAGGCATTGGATGTTCAATCGGGTTTCGCAGGGTGAGCACCTTGTCCCCATCATTCGATTTTTATGTCCAAGTGCTTCGATAGCCAATAATTCAGGTTTTATTCGTGCATAGAGTATCCAGCATAATAATGGGAGGCGGCTGCCTACTGTCTCGGAGTTTATACCCTGTTCGATCGTCGATGTACCCTCGACTGTGGCTATTAATGCTACCTTAGTGTGGTTCGACAAACAATCAAAAGAAAGCATTTTCTGTTTTATAGGCCTAGCCCTCGAGGAGCAAGAAAACATCAGACTATGATGTAGAGGATTAAAATAAACTCAGCAAAAGATATCCTAAGCTTATGCTAGACTTACCTAAGTCTTTTTATTACTTATAAATGAGGTCCTGAGTTTTCTTGCCTTCCCCTCGCCAAGTTAGGGAATTGATGAAGACTACTAATCGAAGGGAATATTAGGAAAACTCTTTTCTAGAATCAAGTCTGCAGCTAGTATTATTATCATCACCAAGTAAGGGAAGTATGCATTTCCCAAACTAATAGTGATAGAAGCCAGAATAGCAATCCCAGAATGAGAATTTTAAACAGCAGCGAATGAAGGCATAATTATTAAGCTACTGACTAAAAGCTGCGCCTCTCTATGCCGTAGTCCAGGACCCAGAACTCCTTATTTCGCCATGGTTGCCCGGCATTCGACACCCTGAAGTTATTTTTTGAATGTTGCGCTTCGCTCTCCTCTCACTGGTGGCGCTTTGCGTGCTCCTTTGATGTCCGTGTCCGCAGACTTCGAGTAGGGGTCGAAAACCTTCTTCTTGCCCTTTCCATCTGCCTGTCCACCATTGGATTCCCTGTTTGAATGGAGCACCGATGTAGCCTTGCTATAGTCGAAAGGCACTGCGTCAAACTTCTTGGTCTTGTCATCCTGCTTCTTCTGCTTCTTCTGAGCTTTGTGGATCTTCTTCGCTTCTTGTCGTCGGAGTCGCTCTTCTTCAGCCTTCTTCTCCTCTGCCTTGCGAAGCTTGCGGCGAGCACTCCTGGACGCTTTTTGGGAGGGCTCATCTTCGACAGCGATGACTCCACCACCCTCTTGCATCTCCTCATCACTATCATATTGTGATGAATCCGTGCCCTCTTCACTTGACTCGGATTCTTCGATCGCTTGCGACTTTCGCTTCTGACCTCTCCTCAACGTAAACTCTTCGTCAGCCTCTTCAACCTCAGCATTGCCAGCTGCACTCTCCACAGTATCTGTTGGCTCAGAGACGTTGACCTCTTCGGCGGCTGTATCGTGTCGAGCGTCTCCTTTGATCGAGCCCTGCTGTATGAATCTCTGCCAAGGAAACGGAATAAGTTCCTCCTCAGTTTCGGTTGGTTGCGTTGAAGGATCCCATTTAGAGCTGATCGGCATATCGCCAAATAACTGCGACCGAGTCAGCCTACTGACCGTGACCTCTCCATCGAGGTCCGGTAGCTTTGTGGTTTTCCTAGCTGCAATAGGCATGCCATTCTTTCTCACGCTATCCGGCGCCATAGAGGTAAAGAAGTGAAGCAAGCTGAGCCCACCCTTTGCCTTGGTCTCTTTAATTTGTTCCCAGATCTCGTTGAAACGCGGTCGTGCTAGAGACGCATTAAGGGGTAACAAGCTGTGTAGGGCCTTTGCGTCTGGCGGGTTGATTCGGGCGATCTCTGTGATATCCCTAGTGCTGAGAACGTAGTTGGTACTCTCGTCCTCTTTCCTGGCAGTGTTATCTCTCCACCTCCACAAGGCTCTGAAGACAGCAAATTGTTCGCTATCGAATGCTAAGTGCGAGTTCTTGAAGATATACCCATACCAGCCACGAGAGCCTTCACCAGTCTCTTCGTCGTAACTGGGATGTTCGTAGCGGGAAAGTGACTGTTCTTTTGATTTCTCCACAGCCCGGCCAATGTAGTCTTTATCAACATCACCTCTATCCGAGGCAGCAACAAGTTCGTTTCGTACCCGATCGTAGATGTAGAGTAAGTAGTGGGTATCGGACCGAGCATAGTACATCATCTCCTCGGGCAGTGGCCGTATCCTCCAGTCGGCCAATTGATACTGCTTGTCTGCATCAAAGTCGACGAACTTAGACAACAGGTAGGCTAAGCTCTTGGCTGGATAGTGAAGTTGCTCGCACGCAAAGAAGGTATCGAAGAGACCATTCACATACAGTCCCAAATCTCGCTGAAGCCAAACCATGTCCATGTATGCACCATGAAAGACCTTTTGATATGTTAGTCATAATTCTTACTGCTTGGACTCAGGAGACATACCTTGACGATATTGGGATCGGTGAAAACTTGGTTGAGAACCTCAAGTTTATGGCGCCAGGGTTGTAGAGTATCTACGATCCAGTCCTTCTCTCGTGTGCTGATTTGCATGAGCGATACAAGTCCAATATAGGACCTAAAATCGTGGTGTTCCAGATCTATCGCAATCTCCTTGGCACCCTTTAGTTCCCCCAGCATCTCCAGAACGCCCTCGTATGTGTCGACAAAATTCGCCTCGGTTGTTTCGACCGGCTGGTACATGATCGGCTCGGATTCCTTGAAGACTCGTTTCGGATATGACATACGGACAATTTCGTGTTCATAAGGATGCTGGTATCTGTAAATTGAAGATTATTATTTGACTATCACCAGTGGTCTGGAATCGTAACCGATTCTTGAAGAATTGTTTTGAATATGGCGGACTTACTGTGGTGTGCCAGCTTCATTCGGGGTGACTTTGAGGCTTTCCTCCAAAGACAACTTGGCATTTGGTTTCGACGTAAGCATCGGTTTCCATGGAGCAGGAGCAAAGTTGTCGGGCTTTCGTTCGAAGAGGAGTTGAGGCTTGGTCATATTGGCGTTTCGGATAACCTTGTTCATGGACTTGGGCTTCTTGGACTTGTTCGCCTGCGTGAATTAGCTGCATTACTCTAAGCAGTGTGTGTTTGACATACAGGATCAGGTAAGGCTGGCTCCTTTCTCTTGACAAGCCCTGTGTACTCATCCAAGGCTGTGTCGGCCTTCTCGAGTGATGAATCGACAACGTCGACGACGCCCCTCCAGTTCATCTCGATGTCTTCCACATCTTCAAGCTTGGGCGCCTTGACACCACACGCCTTACCGGCAGTCAGGAGAAGTTGTGTAGAGAGTTCGAGAATCCGCGAAGTTCGATCTTCAAGTAGTTGGCCGACGCTAGGGTTGACTGTACGCTGGAAACTTAGGTCTTCGGCGGCGATTCGGTTCACAGTCTTGATTGTGGAAATGAGTGACTTCTGGACACTTTCCTGAAGCGACTTGAAGTCTTGAGATTGCTCCATGTTTGCGACAGGAGATGCACGTTGCGCGTGCAGTTGGTAGCTGTGCCTAATGTCGCGATGCAGTGTTGATTATAGAAAATTTCCTAAATTTAGTTGCGCTTATCGATAAGATAAGATTTCAGTCTGCTGCACTTTACGGAGCAAAGTTAGTAGTCTAGGTTAGTAACATAGTAGTTAGAGTGAGAATGATACCTAGGTATGAGGGGGAAGTTTAGAATGCACTTTTAGGATGCATTTATAATGATTTAAAAAACAAACAATTTATTTCTATCTCTCTATATGTCATACATTTGAGTAAAGATATCGCGGTTATGGCTAATGTATATACTTACCTCCATTATGTGAAAGAATAAAGACATATTTAACTCCCACACTTGAAGTGATGGAATGCTCTCTTCGCCATAAACCCCAAGTTTGGTGAGGTCAAGAGATCAGAATCCAAGATCGACACACTACATATTAATACCTCATAAATATCTACAATCATATAGTTTTGCACGGTCGAAGAAAATTGAGAACGGGATATTCCTTTCATATATGTTTACCCATGCTAAACGCTTGAGATAAGCTTAAGGTTGTTTGGTTCTAACTTTGCCCACCCCCAGACCTGGACTCATCAACGTAGCATGCCTGTAAGTTATTGATTGTTACAGATCACCAAACAGTCCTTATAGTCGAGTAGATAACACGATGAGAAACCATTTGTCGAACGCAGCTACAGTTCCCAGACGCTCATATTTGGCCCAAGAATACCTGCTTAGGTATTGGAGCAATTTAGTTGCGGCTACCGGGCCGGCGGGTGTGCAAACCTCGCCGATTCGAGACGGGCGGATGGTTGTAACCCAGTGACGGGTCTGGATTCAGGCTCCCATCAATTCTCTTGTTTTCGCGCTTTATCTTTGGAGATGACAGAGGCTCAGGACGTTCTAGTCCGGCCGATGAACCCCATCAAGGAAAAAACATGGCCTTGTCCCTACTATCAATTGTTTGATTGGCCTGCGTGTAATGATAAAGCCCACTTCGTGAAAACCAGCGGCAGGCAAATTAGTACTTGGGACTTTTAATGTAGGTATATGATGGAACCCGGACGAAGAGTGCCCTGAATGCGTCACATTTGCATCACTCCAGCTGGCTGGGCTGGCTGTTTATAGAATCACAGAATCAAGATTTGTGTCACAGATATGGAGACCCGCACACTCTTGAACGGTTTTTGTCATTTACAGAATCCCTTATCCGTAGTATTGATACCTTAAAAAATCGAGAACAAAAACAATGTCCGTAATGCCCGCATAGTGGCCGATGAATCGATACCGTCTCCGGAAACACCTCCGGGCTGCCCTCCGGTTCAAGCCATACAGACCTATAGAAGTACTAACAGGTATAGAAGTAGAGAGCTAGTTCACACCCGGACCTCTCGATTCGTTGCTGACACTCTTCTCATTGTTACTGTCCACAAAGGTCGATGCCTCGTGGGTGATTGACAGGCGTAGGATGGTGTTGGGTGTCCGTGGTGTTTTTCTTTTGGCGATAGCGACCCGGCCCGTGTAAATGCCTCCCTCCACTCCATTTGCATCTTAAAGTAAAACGGCCCGGATCTCGATCTCAGCGAATAGAGGACAACCGGGAAGCGGAAGCTATCGGCTTGCGGGATAATAGCTACTAAGGGAAAATAAAGCATGAGACATTACATATTGCAATGAGATCAGATCAGGTATGTGGTGATTGAAATAAAGAGGAGCACGAGAGAACAAGTTGTTGATCTCATGTTGTTCGTCTCCTATGTCACTACGAATTTGCACATGTTAAAGTGAATCGTAAGTTGTTAGCGCACTCTCCAACTCATGAACTAAGATATCAAAATCAGGCACAAGATAAATACTAATAAGGGCTGTTTGGTACCTAGGTAAGGCAGGTACATAGGTAGGTATAACTACTGACCTTGGACGTACTGACTGACTGGTTGCGGGCAGGTGTCAAATGCCCCTCACTTACCATTTCTTTTTATGCCCCTCAGCCCCATCCATGCTTCTGGCCAGTTTCTGCGATATTCTTCTGTTGTCTTATTAGAACCTGATCACTCCCATCTAACTTCTCTCAACTTCTCGTTCGTATCACGATCTTATTGATCTTCGTTAGATCGGCTCGTTCTGCTGCTCCTCAGCAGCTGCAGACACATCTGACTTTTGATGTCAACAGAAAGTCCTTGTTTCTTCAATTATTTACCGTCTCCGCTTACCACGCTTTTCTCCAATAAATCGACTGACCTTACGCGCAATAGCGTCATCGTTTCGCTACTCAACAGCCCAAAGCTCCTTACACTAACTCCACTACTGGGGATCTACGCCTCTCGGCTCTAAACCAGCTGCCAGGTCAATTCCCTGCCCCTCCACAATCGACCATCGACCACAAAGAACCGCGACGAGGCCGATTACACTCCGACTTTTTTCCTTTTCTTTCTCAAGTTATCCTCTTTCAACCTTCCAATATCCTAAATCTCACTGTTTGAGATTATTCCCTCCAATACCGTCATTATGCCCGGTGCTGTCGATGAGAATGGCCAAGCTGCGCCAGGCCGCCTGTTGCTGCTCTCCAATCGACTACCCATTACAATTAAGCGATCCGAGGATGGTAGCTATTCATTTTCCATGTCTTCTGGAGGTCTTGTCACGGGTCTCAGTGGTCTCAGCAAAACCACCAGCTTCCAGTGGTATGGTTGGCCAGGTCTCGAGGTCCCCGACAACGAAGTCGAAGGTATGAAGCAACGACTGAAAGACGAGTACGGCGCGCATCCGGTTTTTATCGACGATGAGCTTGCCGACAGACATTACAATGGGTTTTCTAGTAAGTAGCCCGATTTTGACATTATAAGAATGTTCCTGACATGGTACTTGCAGATTCAATTCTTTGGCCTCTTTTCCATTACCACCCTGGTGAGATTACATTCGACGAGTCCGCTTGGGCCGCGTATCAAGAAGTCAACCGCCTCTTCGCCAAGACCGTTATCAAGGACGTGCAGGATGGTGACCTTATTTGGGTTCATGACTACCATCTGATGCTCCTCCCTCAAATGCTCCGCGAGGAGATCGGCGAATCGAAAAAGAATGTCAAGATTGGCTTCTTCCTCCATACACCATTCCCCAGTAGTGAAATTTACAGGATTCTGCCTGTCAGAGAAGCGCTCCTTACTGGACTTCTTGACTGCGACCTTATCGGATTCCATACATACGACTACGCTCGTCACTTCCTTAGCAGTTGCTCCCGCATTCTCGAGTGTCCCACGACCCCTAACGGTGTCGATTGGAATGGCCGTTTTGTGACAGTTGGCGCTTTTCCCATTGGAATCGATCCCGACAACTTCGTTGAAGGACTGAAGAAGCCAAAAGTGCAGGAACGTATCGCTGCACTCAGCCGAAAGTTCGAAGGTGTCAAGCTCGTCGTTGGAGTCGATCGCTTGGATTACATCAAGGGTGTTCCTCAGAAACTGCACGCTCTCGAAGTGTTCCTGACTGAACATCCGGAATGGATTGGTAAAATTGTCCTGGTTCAGGTTGCTGTTCCGTCGCGACAAGACGTCGAAGAGTATCAAAATCTCCGTGCCGTGGTTAACGAACTTGTCGGCCGTATCAACGGAAGGTTTGGTACCATTGAGTTTATGCCCATTCATTTCCTCCATCAATCCGTCACTTTTGACGAGCTTACTGCCCTGTATGCCGTATCTGACGTCTGCTTGGTGTCATCCACTCGAGACGGTATGAACTTGGTGTCTTACGAATACATCGCGACACAACAGAAGAACCACGGCGTGATGATTCTTAGCGAATTCACAGGTGCTGCTCAATCACTCAATGGCAGTCTCATTGTCAATCCTTGGAACACAGAAGAGCTTGCCAATGCTTTACATGACGCCGTTACCATGAGCCCCGAACAACGTGAAGCCAACTACAAGAAGCTCGAGCGTTATGTTTTCAAGTACACAAGTGCTTGGTGGGGTGCTAGCTTTGTTTCTGAGATGACTCGTCTAAGCACTGAGGGCTCTCAGCCCAAGACTCTGCGCAACGTTTCTGGGGCTGTAATTGGACTGGAGCAGAAAGCTCAACAGGCTGTCGCTGATCTTGAGAAGAAGGCCCAGGAACTATTAACTATTGATGAGAAGAAGGAAGCCGATTCACAGACAGAGACTTCCCAATAAAAATTGTCTTGCAGAAGGGAAGGATGGTGGTGTGCAAGAACGAGTTCACGGTTTGGGTTCAAGCGGTCATGATTTGGGATCTCATTATAAACTGTTTTTCTTTTGCTATAATAAAAAATATCTTTATGAAGTCATGGACCTTGTTTCTGAGTGTCCCCACTAGGTTTAGATGCTCATTTGGATCTAAGTTCTTGTCATCGAATCATGTGTGCATAGGGAAAAAATCTTCTGTTAACAGGACTCTTTCCATTTCTGCCTATGGTAACCTAAAGTATCAATGCCTTGGGCGAATGTAAGCTACCATGGGCCTGAAGATGATAAAGTGCGTTGATTGCGATGCAAATGCATCAGCACATGGTATCTAAACAAAAAAAAAAGAGCATACAGGTTATGAAACCCATACATTACAAAATCCAAAGTCCACCAAAAAACTCCGTCTCGAATCTCATCATCAAGTCGTAGCACTTCGAAGTACTACCCTAATTTGCCGAATCAGTCGCAATTACGCAAGTGACAATCTCTTCCACTCAATAAGGTGCATTGACAATATCGTCCTTTCCAAGTTTGTATCGGCCACTGTCTCGGGTCCCGATGCGCCCAGAACCTCGACGCGAGTCACTGAGTCGAACGTTACCAATGATGCTCTCGCGGGTAGGTTTCCTTAGACTTTGTTTTGCAACCATGTTTACTTCGTTGGGCAAAGCAACAATGACGTTCTTGTCCGAGCCGTATTTGAAGTCGTCCGCTTTGACCTCCTCTTCATAACGCTTGATTTTATAAGCTGCCTTCATACCCCGAAGGATTCGCTTCAGGTTCCATTCGATGATGTAAGGACCGGTTGCAGTGATGATGCTTGTCTCCTCTGCACCTTCTCCAGTATTGAATTTGGCAGGAGTAAAATCAACGGGTTTTCCAGTCTCGTGGTAGAACTGGGCCACATGCTCAGGCGTAAGGGCGAGTCGTCGAGGATGCGGCTTATCATTGGCAGCGAAAGGCTTCTCGAACCCAAGCTTACCCTCGTTCTTGCCAGACTTCTGTTGGGCGTCAACTAGAAGGATGTAGTTCTTGGTTGTTCCCAAGATCCATCGGCCATCGGCAGAAACGTCAATACCAGTGATAGGGTCACCGAGCGCAGGAAGCTGTGTCTTGGCTCGAATGCCAAGCCTGTCGAAGAGACGAATATCACCTTTATTACTTGCAACAGCGATGTAGCCCTTTTCGGTGGTTGCGAGGGCAGAGAAGTCGTTCTTTGAGGCATATTGCTTCATATCGGCATCAACAAGCTTGTTGCCGGACAAACGAGGGTCAACTCGGTAAAGAGCGTTGTTTGAGACACCCAGGAAGGTCTGTTCAGAGGTCATCTGCGCAAACTTGTTCTCGGGGGCAAATGTGACAACGGGGATGTCATCGTGAACGTTCCACTCATCCACAACCTTTCCATACTCGAGGTCCATACGGTAGAGCTTGTTGGGATCTATCTCATTCTGTAAGATGAGATCTCGATCTTCACTGTGCAGCATGACTTTCTTCGGGTTCATGAGTTTGCCTGAAGGAGTTGTGACTTTAGAAATGTTCGTGGAGAATTCGAGGTGATTGTTGGGTGTATGTTTGAATACACCGATTTTGGAGCCGCGAACGACGAATGAGCGGTCATGCTTGTAACCAACAGCCAATTGTGAGTTGACCTCACCATCAGCGTTCTTGGGAAAGCTACTATCGTTCTCCTCATCTGTGTCGTACTCCTCCTCTTGCGCGCGATCATCCTCTAGCTCTTCCTCCTCCTCCTCCTCCTCCTCCTCCTCCTCCTC